>PVJC01016217.1:0-33985 GCA_004026665.1 Murina feae | reverse complement strand
GGCACCGATATTTTAACTCTCTGTCTTTCCATCTATCTTGTCCTTTCTGTTCCCAAGGTCAGAGTATTACCCTTGGCAGAGAGAGGCAGGTGTTTGCAGTGAACAGCCCTGAGCATTCAGAGGTAATCATCCAGGTGATATGGGTCCATATGGTGTCTGCTACACAATTTTTCACCAACTTTCATTTTTAAATGTGGTGTTGCATCGGCATTTTGTCAACCCCAGGCTCTTGTAATAGGTCACTATATTTAAAGTGGGGGTGCACTGCTTTGACCAAAGAGATATATTTAGAGCCCCCAGGATCAAACCCTATAGTCTAACTACAAAAGTGGGAAAGTGGTATCTGTAAGCTGGGGTGCCACATGCAGTCATGTAGGCTGTGTTTTGCATAAGGGGATATACCCAAGGGGAGCTAGTGGGGCTGCATGGCTTTCTCAAGCCATGAGCCCTGAGAGGGCCTTTATTTTTATTTATTTTATTCTATTTATTTTTAAATTAAAAATTATTTTTTAATTATAGTTGACATACAATATTATATCAGTTTTAGGTGTACCTGGAGTGGCGCTTTAAATAATAACTGGTCAGCCCAGAGGGGTCATCCTTTTCTCATTTGTCTGCCCAGAAGGGAGGGTGATGTTTTGCAACTTACCCACCGATATATGACACTTTTAAAAATTTCACACAAATGCACTATGGAAGTACTAGCATGCCTGTGAGCCATGGCAAGAAATAGGTCTTTCTAGTTATATATATATATTCCTAAGATGCAAATAGAACAAATGGCAGAACAACCAAACAGTCGCTATGATGTGTGCTGACCACCAGGGGGCGAGCATGGAACGTGGTGGGCGTTGGCCACAACAGGATGGTGGAGCAGGTGAGTGGGGGCGCCAGACCAAGGTGGGGCACTGGTCGCTGTTATCAGGGCAAGCCTCTGGTGGTTACTGAAAATTCTTTGCTCCCATATGCCAGGGTCCCATCCGGCACTCACACATGCTACAGGAGCCAGCCCAGCTGGCACCAGCTGCCAGCCCCGATTGCTCCTGAGGGCTTTTCCACCTCTCCCTCCTCCTGAGGGGTGATTGGGGCAGCAGCTGCTGCTTCCACCCGCTGACAGTGTGGAGCGACTGGGGCTGGCGCCATCAACAGGCAGGAGTGGTGGCAGCAGGAGTGGGTCTGCAGGCAAACAGGGGACCGGGGGCTGTGGTGGGAGGGACTGGATGGGGGCACAAGGGTGGACCAAGACTCACCCCTGTGCCCACCATATCTTTGTGGCCCACAGTTCATTTCAAGGTGCATGAATTTGTGCACTGGGCCCCTAGTTGTCATATATAAGCTCAGGCCTCAGAGAAATTGTACCAGGGAGACAAGATGACCTCTGGGAAATGTCAAGTAATAGCAGACTTGAATACTATCTCCAACAATAGGAGTTTATGATCATGAGTACTGCATTGCATATGCTTAGTTGACAATGTAATTTCACCACTATAGGAACTCAGAACAAGGAAGCACATTGCATTTGTCCCTTTATTATGGCTTGCTACTTTCCCTGAAGGCATATAACCAAATAACCCAGCTAGGATCTGTATAACAATATTACTTTAAATTGCACTGTGCTCATGGACTAATGAAAGAGAAATGAGCTTCCCTAGATAGACTCACAAACTGCAACCATATTGCCCAGAAAAAAGCTCACCTGTATGGAAAGTGAGCAGCAAAAGAGCCCAGTCCATTAGAGCCTAAAGAATTTTGCTATTGCACCTGCTTGCATCTAATATGGTCATGGCTGACTGTTTCCAACTGCGCCTATTTTGATTTTCTTCAAATAATTCTCCCACATGCATTGGTTTAACGATAATGTTCAGCTTTCTTTGGACTGAAACTGACATTAAAGGGATTTATGTCTGTATTAAGTCTGGCCCTAAAACTTAATGAAATTTCACATTTCTCCAGCACTCAAAAAATTTTAAACAAAGATGCATAGTCATAGTCAGAAAATTGTTTGCAATATTTCTTCTACACTTCTAAGACTTACAGGTTTTTCCAGTGACAGAGTGGTCTCTGATTGTGGATTTGATTTCTCTCACCATCACTTCCTCCTACTCTTGAAATTCCAGCAACTTCTCTAGTCACTGGAGTGCCCTCTAGGTAAGTATCACCATGCCCCAAGCCATGTCCTAGACTACTAGGTTTCATGTATTTCTTAAAGAGGAGCAGCTCTATCCTTTGGCTCTCCATAATACCTTTACCATCTTATCTGAGAGAGGTTTTAAGCACTAAACAGAGGAGGTGATGATGATGATGATGATGATGATGATTCCTAATAGTTAACACAGCACCCTAAATTAATGAAGTGTCTAAATTGTTTTCAAAGGAGTTTAAATTCTCTTATTTTATTTAATACTCTCTAAAACCCTGTGGATAGGAAAGCAGATGTATTGGAGGAAGAAGCAGGGCTATTACCACCTCTGACACAGTCAAGGCATATCCCTGTCTGCCCATGGCTTCCTGGCTCATCTTGCTGTTTTATAAGGACAATGGAGCCTGCATTAGACTAGGTTGAGGCAAGTTCCCACGCATGAGTTTTAATAGCTGCCCTAAAAGCATCAATTTCTGTGGCTGACCAGATGCATTGAGGAGAACTGCTACTTACTGTAATTAATCTCAAAGAGCTGGCTCTAAGACAGAGTCCAACATTTGTTCAGAAGAAATTTACATCTTTATTTTCATGAGCTGCCAACTCAAATTTAGCATTTCTTTCAATTATGGATGTAGACTACAAGACATGATATTATTAGCAGTAGCTGTGAGCTTGTCACCAATATGAACTTTCATATCACATTATAGTTGTTGCAGATATGCTGAAATATTTTTTTCTTTTCACTCTTACCTGCCATTTGATTTTGCTATTTAATGTGTTATTAGAGAAGGATACATATTGCCATCTCATACATATTTATTTTTGTATGATAGCCTTGCTTCTATGTAATTGCTTTCCTCAGTTATCCTATCTATTAAAACATGATTCTAAGAATGAGGGGAAAGACACACTTGTATATGAGGGTATATAGTGTGCAAATTGGTGTGATCACTTGGAAGAGAAATTTGGCAATATCTATCAAAATAAAAGGTACATAGGCTCTTTAACCCAGGGACCCCACCTCGAAGAATCTATCCTACAGATACATGTCTGCCCATATAAGAAATATTTATTTTATTATTTTATTTTTAAATATATTTTATTGATTTTTTATAGAGAGGAGAGGGATAGAGAGTTAGAAACATCGATGAGAGAGAAGCATCGATCAGCTGCCTCCTGCAAACTCCCCACTGGGGATGTGCCCGCAACCAAGGTACATGCCCTTGACCGGAATTGAACCTGGGACCCTTCAGTCTGCAGGCTGACGCTCTATCCACTGAGCCAAACCAGTTAGGGCTGAAACGTTTATTTTTAAATGTAGTCACGGCAGCATGATTGCATAAGTGAAAGACTCAAAATAGCTTAAGTGTCCAACTTGGGGAAAGACTTAAATACGTAATAGTGCACTCATACAATGCAAAACTGCAGTCCTGGCAATGGATGAGGTATGAGGTTTGCAATGAACTCCTTCCCAAGAAATATTGTTAGGTAAAAAAAGCAAAGTGTAGAATAAAGTTCACAGTGAGCTCTCATTTGCATAGAAGAGAGGGATGGTAAATGCATAGAGTATATCTGGAAAGATACTCAAGAGCCTTTTTATAGTGCTTTGCCTTTAGTGAGGGAGGTGGGGTCTGGGGTAGAAGGGAAATATAGTTTTCATTGTATAACCTTTTGCTTTGTGTAATGTTTTTGCCATAATAATAACAGGTAACATATGTCAAGTGTTTATTTTGCCCAAGAGACTCTCTTAGATGTTTTGTATGCCTTAGCTCCTCCTTATGTTGTACTTGTGTAGTAGGACTCTTTTTACCACTCTCATTCTATGAGCAGGGAAACTGAGGCACAGAGAGGTTGAATATTTTGCTGAAGGTCCCTCAGATGAGAAGAGGCAGAGCAGGGATTTGGACCAGGCAGTTTTGCTCCAGAGGCCTGTCCCCCAACTCTGCCTGCAATTCTGCCTCTCCGCATTAGAATCATAACATTCTACTCTATTGCTTGAGTTGTATAAAAGAGAAAAACAACTGCAGATACAAATAAAAAATAGTAACTTAGTGGATTTACTCTTTAAAATGTCAATGGTTTATTCTATGCAAATCCAGGTACACAAATTGAACTAATGCTTTAGCCCCCACCCTGGGACACCCCTCACTGAGAGTCAGGAAGCACATCTCTTGCTTTGCATGATCCATCCCTTCGTTAGCAGCATGGATTTTATCTAGTGAGTTCTCTCCTCTGAGGTAGATATAATGTTTTTGAGGCCTAAACGAGGAAGTATGCCTCCAGCAAGAAAGCAAATTCCTGTTTTCAACAAGGCACAACCTGTTCATTTTTTCCTCTGTTGATTATACTGTTTCTCAGATATGGGACTGTTTTAGAAAAAAACAAAAACAACAAGAAAACAAAAACAAACAAACTGTATATGAGACAAATAATATTGATGACTGGCTTCTTCAGAAACGGAAATCTTAGAAAGAGTTCCTTTCCCCCAGAGTCTCTTCAGCAGAATGTAGTGGCCCTGGGGTTTCCGAGTCCAGTTAGGAAAATCACTGGCTGAGAGTTGTGTTCCTTTCAGGGGTGGGGAACCTTTTTTTTTTTTTTTTGCCAAAGGCCATTTGGGTATTTATAACACCATTCGTAGGCCATACAAAATTATCAACTTAAAAATTAGCCTGCTATATTTGGTCAAACATTTAATTAACTCACCCCTAATACCTTGATAGGGCCAGACAAAATGATTTCGAGGGGCTTATATGGCATGAGGCTGGATGTTCCCCACCCCTGCTTGCACAAGGCACCTTCAGCAACATGGTATTGTGACCAGACTGTGACTGTTTTCAAAACACTCCTCCAATCCTTCTTATTATGCCAATGACAAGCCTTTAATTCTTCCCTGTTCCCTCCTAATCCATCTTCTTAACTGACAGAGGCAAGCACTGGCAGGCAGCAATGTCCAGCTTGAGTTGCTTTCATTATTTTTATGTTGACAGTTACTTCTATTTATGTCAAAGAATATTGGCTGTTTTTCCATTTAAAACAGTGATTTATAGTTTCCCTTTCAAACACATTCATTTATGTTAAAAAAATGAGTCAATTTAGGGAAACATACTAGGTAAATAATATCACCAATATAAAAAATGGCAAAGGTGTGCTGTGATTGGCGGATGTTTGGGGATCACTTGAGTAAAGTAATGGTAATATTTATGGCTTTGACATCTTCAGTTATCAGCAGAGTCAGCCTTAATGTGAATTGAGTATCTATACAGGGGATCTGAGGGAATAATGGGAAAGACTTTTTGTCCTCAAATTTTAATCCTGTTACTTGTCATTTCAACATTATGCCTTCAATCCTTTACATTACTGTTGGCCTTCAAACACCTCCATTTATTCATGCATTCAGGCAATCATTTATTTATTTTTTTCAGTGTTGAGTGCTACACTCGCGTTTTCAATGCAGTTATCAGCTAACAGTGGTTCCCATCTCAGGCTTCTCAATAGAGTTGCCTGGGGAGCTTTTAGAAATATACAGTATTAAGGGACCCCAAGATTTAATTGGTTGGGAGTGGGGTCTAGGCATCAGTATTTAACAAGTATACCCTTCAGGTGATTCTGATGTATACCAAGGTCAAGAACCACCGAGTTAATGTTCTTTTAATCACTCATATTCTGTCACCCTCGCTGCTTAAAGTGGCTACTGGGCCAATGGCACTGACATCACCGAGCACTTGTTAGAAATGCAGAATCTCAGGCCCCACCCAGACTGGCTGAGCCTGAATCTGTATGTTAACAGGGAATCCAGGGGATTTGTGTGTGCATGCTGATTCTTTTATTTGTAAAGCGAGTACACAGGGTCAGGTTTCCCATGGGCTCTTCACTTTTACGCTGCATATCAATACTCTCTCTGATCTATCCTCCCCCCACTTTCCCTCCTCCTCCTTGCGCCTCGACAGGAAGAAATCTAATTTGATTTGTCTTTCATATCTGGGCATGAAGAAGTTCACTCCGTTGTTCTTCCCAATACTATTTGCTTTGACAGAAGAGAATGGACATTGGAAAAAGCTGAAAGACTCCATCTCTGATAGTAGAGATTGAAGGCTGGTATTTTGGGAGTGACAGGACCTTCGGAGCATCTCTCAGACTGAAGTCCTTTCTATGGAAGTCAGTCCTGAGAATCAAATTATCATAATAGATTCTTTTGGATCTGAAGGAGAGGCCTAATGTACTAAAGAAAACAAAAAAAGCAAGTGTGTGATTCTTATGCATAGTATCACTGGATTCTCTGTGCTTCTGGAAAGCAGGGGCTGTTGGGGGATCAATTCTGTAAGACAGGAGAATAAAAGTTAGAGTGAAAGCTCTCTTGCTGTGAAATAAATCTTGATAAATATTAAGATATGAATTATTTTTGCCTCCTGCTGCTTAACATAAAGTTTCGTCAAAACCTTAAAAAGGCACCCAATTATTGACAAACTAAATGCCAAGCTGCTTTAACAGTAATAGGAGTTAAAATATCTTTTAAAATATGTTTATATTTCAGCACATGCTTATTGTTATACCCCGACTCTTTCCTATTCTAATCAATGATATAGATAAATGAAAGTTAACAATATAGTATGGTATAATTTGGTAAAAATAAAGGTGTACATAGGTAACCACATGTGTGCTGTAATTCTGTGCTCGGTCAATGCTTGGCTTCATAGCTCAAATTGAACCTCCTTGGCCATAGATGCTGCTCAAAGCCAATTCACTCTCATAACCCATTCTACTAACTCAGTGGTTCTCAACCTTCTGGCCCTTTATTTTTTTTATTTTTAAATATATTTTATTGATTTTTTATAGACAGGAAGGGAGAGGGATAGAGAGTTTGAAACATCGATGAGAGAGAAACATCGATCAGCTGCCTCCTGCACACCCCCCAGTGGGGATGTGCCCGACACCAAGGTACATGCCCTTGACTGGAATCAAACCTGGGACCTTTCAGTCCGCAGGCCGACGCTCTATCCACTGAGCCAAACCAGTCAGGGCCCTTCTGGCCCTTTAAATACAGTTCCTCATGTTGTGATCCAACCATAAAATTATTTTCGTTGCTACTTTATAACTGTAATGTTGCTACTGTTATGGATCATAATGTAAATATCTGATATGCTGGATGCTCTTCGGTAACCCTTGTGAAAAGGTCATTTTTCCTCCAAAGGGGTCGTGACCCACAGTTTGAGAACTGCTGTAAATAACTAACTGGTCAACTCCCCAGCCCTGCCCTGGATTTCTCCTAGCCCTGTTTGGTTTCTCCTCTCTTTCCCAGTGGCCTTCACTGCTGGGTGCCTCCCTGCTCCCCTTCCCAAGGATGACAAAGTTGACCTTGAGTGAGTTGTGAAAAAGCAGCTGATCACTTCATTGCTCTAAACATATGGGTTTAAGAAAAGCAGTTGAATTTAGCCTTGATACCTTAATAAAAGGCTAAGGAGAGCGATCACACAGAGTGACCACAGGGATACCCAGGATAGAAGGGGGGCAGCCAACAGAGGGGCTTACAATAGCTGCTGTTAGGAAACTGCCGGGTAGCTGATTGAAAGGGCCAGGAGTAGCCGACTCAAAAGGCAATTCAAGGCTGATTCTCGCAGCTCCACAAAGACTGAGTGTGCTGTCAAGGCCCTGCAGTGGGACTGTGTAAATCAGCACGACGTGAAAAGAGAATCAGAAGATAATGTAGCAGCCAGGGTCTAAATGTGTGTTGTCAAGGTGATGAGGTACAAGTCAATTTGTGTTTCCCTCTCTTTTGACTGGGTGTTCTACAACATTGTAGAGAGAGATGCTTAAGGCTTCTCCGCCTTTGCTTTCTGTGTTCTGCTCGCTTTTGGATGGCTGCTGACGTCAAGGCCACTGCCACTGAGTCCAGATGTCCTTTGAGAGAGGGAGAGGCGAGTTTACAGCCCTCCTTGTGCGACTGATTGCACAACTTCAGCATCACCTGCCTCTTCTTTTCCAGCCCTAAAAATAGTGAAGACCAGTTCACTGATAGCTGCTGAGTCACCTTGCCGAAGGCGATGTTCTGTCCAACTTGGGGACTTTGTCTTAAATATGTATTTTCCTCCTATCAAATGCATAGCAATGTGAATAATAGATATACTGCACAGAGGTCTATTACTATTTTTATTATTCATACATATGTATGTTTTACATTCGTGTATAATTCAACACAAATTGATTTCATTTGAGCCTCACAGCAGTATTATGAATTGAATATTGTAACACCAACTTTATAGATAAGAAGACTGAGGCTCAATGAGGTTATGAATTTGCTCAAGGTTTTCAGCTGAAAGTGCCTGAGTTAGTGTTAAAAATTATATCTTCTGACTCAGACTCATTCTCTTTGTAATGCATGGCATCTACAGTTCTTTCTTATAATAAAAAGTAAAGAAAAAATTGGAAGACTGAGCATCTTGCTTATTCTAGCACCCTTAGCACTGAGTAGGAGCATAAGCACCTAAGATATATTAAATGGCAGCCAGATGGGGGAAATTCAGGACTTTGGGCTGCCACTCATTTTTGTATACATAGTAAATGAAACTCAAAACTTGTCATCTATTTTCTCGCTTGTCACTTTTTGCTTCAAACCGTTAATCTCGACTTGAACGATTTTTTTTAGGATAACCTTGCTAAGAGGAGATGATGGAAATAGAGTGTTATCACCTTGAGAGACAAGTGAAAAGGAAGCACCAGGTGCATTGTAAATATCTTAGTGTTTACTTATAGTTGGAAAAAAGCCAAGTGGATCAGTTCTCTTTCATGAAGAAGTTGTTTGAGTTTTAAACAAGACCAATTTTTGTTCCCAGCTAATGCGGAATGTCACACAATAAAAGTACTGATCTCCAACTGTTCTGGAGAAAGATTAAATACATTCCTGGTTCCTTTCACAGCTATTCATCATTTTAATTGGTTTTGAAGCCAAAAAACTTTGTTGGCATTTGTGATGGGAATCCGACTTCATAATGCATAAACCGTGGAAAAGTGATTACGGCTTTCATTTGGAGGCTGTGCACATATCTTATTAAGTTGCTACAAGGATGGAACACCAGAATTCACATTAATCACAGAATCACTTTGCACAAGGGGTTGTACCTATTGAATTATGGACCCTGATCTCTTAGGAAGGAAATACTCTGCCCTAGACCTTTTGCTAACGGCATGTCCTGGATTCACGGGGTTCCTTGCCACCCATGTTGCCAGTACTGCTCTCGGCATGTCTAAGGACTATGAAAAATGTTCATCTGACCCCCCTGCCTTCCCATTTCATGGCCTTCACCTCCAACTCCAACAATTCTCCTTCAGTTACATCTCAGCACGTTCCTTGATTTTCTGATAACCCAGCATGGGAACGGTTGAAATCACAAAAGTGAACATTTCATTCTCCACCCTCCACTGAACCGTTCTCCCACTTCTCTTCTTCTCTCCTTCTCTAATCACCAATTTGTCTTTTTGGGGCCTGAAAATCCCTCATTCACTCCACTTTCTTTTGTGATGTCTCCATCTCATTTTGCATTTGCATGTTTCATATCAACACTGCCTAATGTGTCCTGGAGTTTTCAGGGTCAAGTTCTTACTCTTCAGCTTCACTTCAAAGGCTGTTCACGATTGGCCTACTACCAGTTTCTCTCTAGCTCAGAAGTCACCAGACTTTTTCAGGAAAGGGCCAGAGGGTAATGTTTTAGGCCTTCGGAACCCTATGGTTTCTGTGACAATGACTCATTTTGGCCTTTGTAGTGGGAAAATAACCAACACTGTAAACAAATTAAATGTAAACAAATGGGTGTGGCTGTGTTTCCATAAAACTTTATTCACAAACAGCAACAACAAAAAAGCAGAGCGTGGGCTGTAGTTTATAGAATCCTGCTTGTTGTAAGTTGAAGTGTGTCTCCCCAAAAGATATGTTGAAGTCATAACTCTGGTATGGGATACACAGCCCCAGGGAATGTGACCTTCCTTGGATATAGTGTCTATGCAGGTTAAATGAAGCCATAGTAGACTAGGGTGGATCCCAAATCCAGTGACTGGTGCCCTTAGAGGAAGGCCATGTGAAAAGATAGACAAAAAGATCCAAAAGGAGGACAACACCAGGTGAAGATGGAGACAGAAATTGGAGTGATGGGTCTACAAGCCAATGGAAGCCAAGGCTTTCCCACACCACCAAGAAGTGAGGCATGGAACAGAATCCCCCTTAGAGACTCCAGCCCTACTGATATTTCGATTTTGGACTTCTGGCCTCCAGAACTGTGAGGGAATACATTTCTGTTCTTTTAAGCCACTCAGTTTCTGGGACTTTGTTACAGCAGTCCCCAGGAAACAAATCCACAGCTCTTACGTTATCTTTTTCCATTCCTCTGCATGAAGTTCCATCCATGCCCATCCTCCAATGTTGCATCTGTCTGGAATTCTCTCCTCCTTAACTGTGACTGACTTGAGTTAGCACAAATATCATCTCATTCAGGAAGAGCCCTCCCCACATGACACTGTGCTATGCACAGATACCCTCCCATCAGACTTGCCTCACTTTTCCATCCCCTTCGGTTCACTGAAAGTGGTTCAGGGATGTAGACTGTGCCTTTTACTTGATGCTGCTATGCATGTAGCAGACTTTCAATGCATACTGAATGAATAAACTAATTACAAGATAAATGGTTGTCTAAATCACTTTGTAGACTCCAATATAATTTGACATGATGGTGATGGGAGTTATGAGGTGGAACTTGCTTGCTTCTGTACATTAACAGAATTATTAAAATAAGCTTTTTTTTTTAAATGGGCAGAACAATGTAAGTATGCTTCTAAGGGTTTCCAAACCTTTAAACACTCACCTTTGTATTACTTATATTTTTGTACATTAAATGTTAATATCCCAAAACCTCTTTTTAAAAATGTGCTAGTGTCATCACACTTTATTTATACTACATTTAGCTATGGTGGTGTTATAAGTAGTAAAAGTTGCATGTTTCAATTGCATTTTCTATTATTATTTGAAAAAAACACGTTGAAAATGGAAAAATGAAATAAGCTGACAGTAGGGAAAAATAGAGGTCTCATAAACTTAATTCAATTGAAACAAGAAAGAACCATTAACTGCGCTGCAATAGTAAACCTTTAGCTTCCATCCAATGCTCATGGGATTTCACTCAGCTGTGCTCAATTGCTATAGAAAAGAAACATTTAAAAATATTTATCTTTTTGAAGAAAAAACGTAAGAAATTATGTTGAAGCATTGAGATTAATAGAGATTATAAATCATGATAATATTTATGTTTTTAGCTTTGAAAATATCACATTTAATGTTTAAGTTTGGAGATTGTATATAATTTTTAAAAATTCAAATGAAAAACAATCAGAATTCCATTTAAATTTATTTCATTCAGTTTAAAATGCCAATACCTGTTTGTCTATAAGTCTTATAAAACTTTTAAGATACAAAAATTGATGGGAAAAGGAAAGGAAAGGAAGTATTTTGATTTAGCTTGACTCAGGGCATAAAATAAAAGCAGGCAAGTGATTTTATGGGCTCAGATGGAAACCTCAGAGTCCACATCTTGAGTTCCTCATGCCATGCTGGAGATGAAGCTAGAATGGCTGTCCAGACAAGCCCTGATCACAGCCCTTTCGCTCCCAGACCCATGCTACGTAAGAGAACAGAATTCATGGGGAAGAGCATTCCCAACCCTCGGTGCAACTGAACTGTTTCTAGTCTCCTTGGACTCTGAGAACGGTTATACTGTCTAGAGATTAGATAGCAGTTGTGTTAACATATGACCCAGCAATCCCAAGGTAAAGGAAATCTTCATTTCATACTAAAACTTGTATGCAAATGTAAATGCTGGCTTCATAAGTGCCTAAATCAAAGTCATCCAATGTCCCACAACTAGAGAATGAATAAACAAACTGTGGCACATCCACACAGTGGAATACCACACAGCAATAAAAAGAAAGGAGTTTTGGTATACCCAACCACATACATGAATCACAAATGCATGGAACAAGCCAGGTTCAAAAGGCTATATACTGTAGGATTCTGTGTATATGGTGACATTCTCTAGAGAAGGCAAAACTATAGTGACAGAAAATACACCCATGGTTGCCAGGAGCAGGGTGGGGGCTGGGGAGGATGTTGACCTCAAAGGGGCAGCATGAGGGAATTTTGGAAGTGATAGGGATGTTCTTTCTCTTGATTGTAGTGGTAATTATATGATTCTATGTGTTTGCCAAAACTCAGAACAGTGCACACACAAAAAAAGAGAGTAAATTTTACTTTCTGTAAACAAAAAGTGAATTAAAAAATAGCAATTGGCTACCCAAGTAGAGTGATTTTTATGTGATAATAAGTCAAAGGCTCTTATCCTGGTGGAGCATTAGAAAGAATTTCTAGTCATAGCTTTGGAATGTGCAACCTTTTCCCTCAAAACTTTTTCTTTTTTTCCCTAATCTAAAGAACTATTTACAGCAAAACTGCGGGGTCATGAATTCTCTCCGATCTGGTAAGCAAGATGCTAAATTGTTGCCTTTGGTGTTTTCCCTGTTTGTGCATTTCATCACAGAGATAAGGTAAGTTTCCTCCAGGGTCATATTATTTCAGGTTCAGAAAGAGTTTAACTCCGTTTAACAAAAAATATACCTTTGGGGATACAGTCAAATGTGTTAGTTGGAAGCTGTCCTATTTCCTGAAGGGCAAGCTGTAGGGGACTGGGGTCCTTTGGGAGGTCGATGCGGCATGGAACCCTGTTTCTGAGAGCCTAACACATATTTTGGAGAATGAGAGCTGCATCCTTTTCCCAGTCCCAGCCCAGTCCTGGAGTTCTGGTTTCCCATCCCCATCAGTAGCTCCTTACTCAGCATTTAGGTTGAGGTTTGGCTGGCAAAGGAGGCTCCCTTCAATTCTTCTTCATCTCTGGTTAATTACTGTAATTGACACAACATTGTTTCCATCCCTAAATTTATTAACCAGCAAATGTTCCAGTCATAGGCTCTCAACTCTCATTAATCTCATTGCATTAGATTTTTTTTTTTAAATCCTGTGTTTTATTTCCTCATTATGGAAATTTCAAGTCAGCAGTGAAAATACGGATGTGTGGGCTTTAGCATCACCTTTGCTTTTCAAGGGTAGTGGAAAGTGTTTGGTCATTACAACATTCTCTCCACCTTCTTTTCCCCCTGAGATCAAAATGAGAAGTGGGCTCTTGGGAGGACTGCAAATTGGTTCAATGTTTTCAAAACTAAATTGAAAATGTTTATAAAAATTAAAGTTGCATGTACTCCTTGACATAAGAAATTTCACTTCTAGGAAATTATTCTGAAGAGACTTTCACACAAGAATGTAAAGATCTATGTTTATAATAGTAAAACATTGGGGGGGGGGATAAAAATGTCAATCTTTAGGGGCTTGGGTAAGTCAGTTATGGTGTGGCCACACTATGAGAGAGCATCTGTTAAATAAAAGAGCAGATTGCATGACATGTTTGGGGGAAAAAAAAATCTTGAAGGATCCACATAAAAATGCCACTCACCCAGATCAGGAAGTGAGTAGGATTCACAGAGGACAGGTAGGCAAGCGAAGAGAAGGGAAATTGCAGTTTTTATTTTACCTACACTTTTGAAATGTCTAGAATCTGTTTTATGATGAGCAAGGCTACTTCCATATTAAAAATGCAAATATAGAAAAAGCCACAGTGATGAGGTTCTAAGAACTTGGTAATCATGATTACAGAATTCCCCATTTAGCCTGTCATGGTGACAGTGTTTGGGAGTTCCCAAGTGTCTTGTCATCTATTATCTTTTTTCTTTTTAAAAAATTTTGAATTGATTTTTAGAGAGAGGAAAGGGGAGACAGAGCAGCATCAATCAAGTGCCTCCAGTTCAGAAAGAGTTTAACTCCAATTAACAAAAAAATATACCTTTGGTGATACAGCCACTGATTGAACTGACAATCTGGGTATGTGCCCTGATCAGGAATTGAACCCGTCACCTATTGGTGAAAAGGAGGATGATCCAACCAACTGAGCCACTCGGCCAACATTACTTCCTTTTCTTCTTCTAGAGCCTACCTAGGGAGGTGGGTGGGAACATATCTTCTCTCAGGTGGGCGGTGAAAAAGCTGAACTTTCAGGACAGGGGCAGGTTTCTACTCTCATTCTTCCCACATTCACAGGGCATTCTCAGTAGCAATTGACTTCCAAATTGGCTCCTTTGCCAATAGATTATTTTTAAAATAGAATTTTTATTGAGATATAATTTATCTGTAGTAAAACGTGTGATGTTAAACGTGTAGTCTGATGAGCTTGGCAGCGTCTACATCTACGTGACCGTCAGGGTAATCATGGAGTCCCTTCCGATTTCCTCAGAAGGTTCTCTCAAGTCCTTCTCAGTTAGTCTCCACTCCCCTGGTTAACCCCTCTTCTGATTTCATTTACTATAACTTAACTCTACTTTTTATTTTTTTTAGAATTTCATGTAAATGGAAACAAAGGGTATGGGTTCTTTTGTGTTTGCCCTCTTTAGCTATCATGCTTTTGAGATTCATCTCTTTTATTACAGTAAACCCTCAATATTATGGACCTTGATTTAATGGACTTTGGATTTAGCAGGCAAAAATTCCAGTCCATATGTCATATGTGAAAATTAACACCCTGTTAATTTTGAAATTCTTTTAACCAAGGCATGCTTATAGTTAAATCAGGAGGTTATTTTTTTTGTTATTAATTCACTGTTATTTTAAACAAATTTTAGCGAATAGGCTATATGTTGGAAAAAGAAATTATAGTAATTTCACTGACATGAATAAACATTGCTTATCTGCAGCTATGGTCTACATATTTAAATCCAATAGTCACCCAATGTTTGGAGAATGATTAGCATGTGATCACACCCCATCATGAGTGTTAATTGGTTCTGTGGTCTCATGACGTGACTTTCTGCAGCAGTTTTTATTGTTAATCCTCATCTGAGGATTTTTTTTCCCATTGATTTTTTAGAGTGGAAGGGATGAAGGGAAGAGGAGAGAGAGAAACATCTGTGTGAGGGAGACATATGAATTAGCTGCCTCCTGCCCAGGCCCCAACTGGCAGTAGGGGATCAAACCTGCAACCCAGGTACATGCCCTTGACAGGGAATCTAACCCATGATTCTTCCGTGCACGGGTCGACACTAACTTCTGAGCAACACTGGCCAGGGCTCTGCAGCAGTTTTAACATGTGCCAGCTGATGTACCCAGATCCACTAATCTATGCTCCAGCCATGTGCATTTATTTACTTGTGACTGGGGAATACATGCATTTACTAGACCTATGCAGTATAAGTTTAAAATTACTGTAATACATGTAGAAAACTTGTCTGTGAAATTAAACTTTTCATACATACTTCATTTTAATTACACACACATGTCTACATAAGTAAAAATAGGTTAACTAATTTATCACATTTTAATACATTCAGAAAACCTATTTTATTATATAATGGATTTTCAGCTTTAATGGACACATCCTCACCCAAATTAGCCCATTATATTGAGGTTTTACTTATATGCATCACTAGTTTGTTCCTTTAGTTGGGAATAGTATTCTATTGTATAAACACATTACAGTTTTATTTATCCATTCACATATTGATGGGCATTTGTATTATTTCCAGTTTTGCTAATATGAACAAAGCTTCTATGAATATTCTTGTTTATGTCTTTTTATAAACATACTAGAGGCCCAGTGCACAAAAATTTGTGCACTCAGCGGGGGAAGGGGGGTCCTCTCAGCATGGCCTGTGCCCTCTTGCAATCTGGACACCTCGGGGAATGTCCACCTGCTGGCTAAGGCCCACTACCTGGAAGATCGGGCCTAAGCTGGAAGTCAGATATCCCTCTGGTAGCCCAGGAGCCTTCAGGAGATGTCCACTTGTCAGAGGGGAGCAGACCTAAACTGCAGTTGGACATCCTTAGTGCTGCTGAGGAGGCGGGAGGGGCTCCTGTCACCACTGCTGTGCTGGCAGCCATCAGCCTGGCTTGTGGCTCACCAGAGCTCCCCCTGTGGAAGTGCACTGACCACCAGGGGGAAGCTCCTGCATTGAGCGTCTGCCACCTGGTGGTCAGTGTGTGTCATAGTGACTAGTCATTCCTAGTCATTCTGCTATTAGGGTCAATTTGCATATTACCCTTTTATTATATAGGATAGAGTCCTGGTGCACAGTGGGGGCTGGCTGGTTTGCCCTGAAGGGTGTCCCAGATCAGGATGAAGGTCCTGCTGGGGTGCCTGGCCAGCCCGGGTGAGGGGCTGAGGGCTGTTTGCAGGATGGCCACACCCCCTTCAGGGTGGGGGTTAATTTGCATACTCACTCCTAATTGGCTGGTGGGTGTGGTGGGTGTAGTGGAGTGATGGAATGATGATTAATTTGCATCTTTCTCTTTTATTAGTGTAGAAGTTTTCATTTCTCTTAGGTAAATACTTAGGAGTAGGATTGCTGTTTGAATGGCAAGTGCGTATTTAATTTTGCAAGACTGCCAAACCTTCTTCCGAAGGGATTGTACCCATTAGTAATGTATGAGGTCGCTGGTAGGTTTTTGCCACCTGCAAATGCTAATCTTAGGTATATCTGTAGGTATTTTCCTATTGAGCAAAGACGAAATGTTTCCTACATACCGAAGAGCCTTTGTTTCCTTAGGAATTTTAGGGCTGATGTATGTCCTCTGACTGTACATTATTTAGGGTGGTAATGTACAATCTCCTTTATATCCTATACTAGAGGCCCAGTGCACAAAAATTTGTGCACTTGGGGTGAGGAGGGGGTGTCCCTCAGCCCAGCCTGTGCATTGTTGCAGTCTGGGACACCTTGGGGGATGTCCACCTGCTGGCTTAAGCCTGTTCCCCAGGGGATAAGTCTTAAGCTGACAGTCAGACATCCCTCTGCCAGCCTGGGAGCCCTCGGGGGATGTCCACTTGCCAGCAGGGAGCAGGCCTAAGCTGCAATCAGACATCCTTAGCGCTGCTGAAGAGGCGGGGGAGGCTCCCACCACCACAACTGTGCTGGCAGCCATCAGCCTGGCTTGTGGTTGAGCAGAGCTCCCACTGTGGGAGTGCACTGACCACCAGGGGGCAGCTCTTAAATTGAGTGTCTGCCCCCTGCTGGTCAGTGTGTGTCATAGTGACCAGTCATTCCAAGCCATTCTGCTGTTAGGGTCAATTTGCATATTACCCTTTTATTATATAGGATAATAAAAGCCTAATATGCTAAGTGTCTGGTTGTCCAGTGACTGGTCAACTAATCAAAGCATAATATGATAATGATATGCTAAGGCCGCTCATCCACTCGCTATGACATGCACTGACCAACAGGGGGCAGATGCTCTGACCGATAGGTTAGCTTGCTGCTGGGGTCTGGCTGATCAGGACTGAGCGAGACTGGCCAGACACACTCTGGAGCTCTCCTACAGTCTCTCCCTGTCCCTGATTATGCACCAGTGGGAGTCCCTCGGTGGGGGTTCCTCGGCCTGGCCTATGCCCTCTCACAATCCGGGACCCCTCATGAGATGTCAGAGAGCCAGTTTCAGCCCAATCCCACAGGCCAGGCTGAGGGACCCCACTGGTGAACAAATTTGTGCCCTGGGCCTCTACTATATATACTCTACAATATATATCTATATATCTACTAGGGACCCGGTGCACAAAAATTTGTGCACTGGGGGGTGGGGGTCTCTCAGCCCAGCCTGTGCCCTCTTGCAGTCTGGGACACCTCGGGGGAGATGTCCACCCACTGGCATGCCTGGCCAGCATGGGTGAGGGGATGAGGACCATTTTCAGGCTGCCCACAGCCCTTTTCAGGGTTCATGCACTGGGGGATGGGAGGGCTGGTGAGTGCAGGCCTGGATGTTTCCCACTGGAGGGCCCATGATCACACACGCCTGGTGGGCCCCCACCACTGAGGGGACACACCTGGCGCAGAGCTGAATGGCGAGCCAGGAGCAGACACTGGTGCAGAATCCCTCAATGGGGCCCTGCTGCTGAACAAACACACCCGGGGTGGAGCCGGGCAGCGGACTGGCTTCAGATTCTCCACACTGTGCAGCAGACACTCCCGCACACCCTGTGGAGGCCCCTGGAGGGTGGATGAAGGTAGCGGACCCTGAACGGGTGCTCCTGCATGCCCCCGAAGAGGCCCCCGGGGCAGAGCCAGGCAGTGGACCCGGGATGGGCGCTCCTGGATGCCCCAAGGAGGCCCCAGGCCAGATCCCTCCCTCCCACTGAGCTGACACACCTGGCACAGCTATGCCGGCTGCAGAGGCTCCCAGTGCAGAGCTGCCCTGCCAGCCTCCATGTTGGCTGGGTTAATTTGCATACAGCCGCTCTGATTGGCTGGTGGGCGTGGCTGTGAGCAGAGGCTCAGCCAGCCTAGGCAGGCAGTTGCAACAGAAGCCTCTGGTTTGCTCTAGCTCCATGGCTGCTGGCCTCCATCTTGGCTGGGCTAATTTGCATACAGCCACTCTGGTTGGCTGGGAGGCATGGCTTGGCTGGTGAGCGTGGCTTAAGTGTCTCAGGTAAGGGTAAATTTGCATATTACTCTTTTATTATATTAGATTTCTCTCTCTCTCTCTCTCTATATATATATATCTAATAAAAGCAGAATATTGAAATTGACCATCCCTTCGGGATGCCTAAGCCACACCCACCAGCCAATCAGAACAACTGTATGCAAATTAACCCAGCCAAGATGGAGGCCACCACTCAAAGAGCTGAGTAAACAGGCAACATCCATTGCAGCAGGAGTGAAACTGTTTGCGGGCAGCTGGCCTTCTCCTGGCTCCAGGCAAGAACATATTTGCAACAATGTGTCAATCATAGAAGCTTCAGAAGCTGAAGCAAACAGCAGGCCGGGCCTGACTACTAAGTGCAACATTGTTTCATTATAGAAGCCATGAGCTGAAGCAGAAAGGAGGTTTTGTTAACTGCCTAGGCCTCAGTTTAAAGGAACAGTGTATCAATTATAGAAGATAAACAAACCCCAGAAACCTGCTTCCAGCCAGCCTTGCTGGGACATTGGGTCAATGGGAGCTGTGGGCAGCCTGAAAGCGCCCCTCCAGCCCGTCACCCAGGCTGGCCCCACCCCAGTGGGGTGAGGGACACCACTGGGGTGCTTGGTCAGCCTGCAAACAGCCATCAGCCCCTCACCCAGGCTGACCACACATGCCAGCAGGTGGACATCCCCAGAGGGGTCCCAGACTGTGAGAGGGCACAGGTCGGGCTGAGGGACCTCCCGAGTGCACAAATTTTTGTGCACCGGGCCCCTAGTATATATGTATATATTGATTGATTTCAGAGAGGAAGGGAGAGGGAGAGAGAGACAGAAGCATCTATGATGAGAGAGAATCATTGATTGGCTGCCTCCTGCATGCCCCCTACCTGAGCATGTGCCCTTGACCAGAATTGAACCTTGGGGTTCTTCAGTCTGCAGGTGGGCGCTCTATCCACTGAGCCAAACCAGCTAAGACTACAGTCACTTTTAAATACAATCTAAGTTCACTGATTTTAACTTAAGTTAAAATAGTGGGTCATTTAAAAAGGATTAAATAAATCATAGCACAGTGAGTCATATTTAGAAAACCACAGGTCTGGTCCAATTCCTCTCTAGCTATTACAGACACTCTGAGCAATGTGTTTAATCATCATAATCAAAAGAGTTTTACTAAGCAAGTGCCCATTGTTTCTCAGGAAATAATGAGCCCCAAAGTCAATATGGTTCCCTGCTTGGGACTGCACATCAGTGATACTCTTACTAAATATATTTCTGTCAAAATCTTTGTAATATCTAACTCTCCATGAGGTGCAAAAAAACCTGAGCATCCAATTAATTTCCAGATCAACGCTGCATGCTTTCTGATTAAGCATCATAAGTGCTATTCAGAGCTGTCTGTGGGCTGGTCTGGGTTCCTGCTGATGTGAAGCAAGGCCTTAGAATTGCTGCTGAATCCTCTCTGTGTTCCCCACAGACAGGGCTCCTAGACCCTGGCGGCTTAGCTTACAAGGTGCCTAATGAAGCCTGCGGTATTTGACAATATTTTTGTCTGCTCTTTTTACTACATTTGTTTTGTAGTAGCACTTTATTTTAAATGTTCCCGAGTTATTTGTTTGTTTGCTTTTAAGAAGAAGAGGAAGAGGGAAGTAATATTTTGTGAGTGTCTGCTAAATTCAGGATACCTTATATTTTCTCTTTCTTTTTTTTTCTTTTAAAAACACAATAACTCTTCTGCAAATAATATCTCTTCTAGATAAACCTCCTATAGATCTTTCTGCTTCCATTCTCATCCACCCTCAATCCATCTCAGTAGTAGACAGATCTTTGAAAAATATCAAATCCAGATGTGTTCCCCAACCCCATCTGTGACTTCATCCTTTGCTTATAGATGAAGTTACAAATCCTTACGACTCACAATGTCCACACACAACCAGATCCTTTTCTACTTCTCCAAGATCATCTGGGTCACTTTCTTCCTGGGTTGATATACTCCCTTATTCCTCCAACACACACAACAGCTTCTTTCAGAACCTTAAAAGGGCTGAGCATATTCCTACCTCAGGGCCTTTGCACAAGCTGTTCCCTCTGCTGTCAGAGACCTGGCTAACTCCTCCTCATCCTCAAAGCATCAAAGTAAGTGTCTCTTCTCCAGGGAGACCTTCCCTCAACCAGCAGACCAGATCAAATTCCTCTGGCTAAACACATTCATAGGACCTAGTACTCTTTCATCACAGCAAAGCATCACAGTTGTAAGTAAACCATTATTTCTGGAATTATTGATTTGGAGTCTGTTTTCCCTTCTAGACAACAAAGTCTCTGAATAGGTACTATGTCTGCTTTATTCATCAACATATCTCTGCCTCCAAGCTGGTCCCCTATGATTCTTGCTTCCTGGTATTCATGACCTTGCATTAGAGTCTCCCACAATGAACATGGCTGACCCTTATAACCAGCAAGTTACTGCAAAATGGCAGTGAGCGATCTCTGAGGCTAGATCATGAGAGACATTGCAGCTTCCACCTTGCTCCCTCTCTAGGACTATTTGCTCTGAGGGAAGCCAGCTGGGATGCCATGGGGATACTCAAATAGTTCACAGAAACCCATCCAAGGAGCAGAACTGAGCCTCCTGCCAGGAGCCACCCCCATGGGAACCACCTTGGAATTGGATCCTGTAGCCTCAGAAGAGCCTTTTGTTAACCACAGCCTTGACCAAGTTTTTGACTGCAATCTCATGAGACACCATGAACCAGAATCATCCAGCCAAGCTGTTCCTGAATTCATGACCCATAAATATTGTGGGAGATTTAAAAAAATATTTTATGTGTCCTAGTTTTAGGGATAATTTTTTGTGCAGCAATATGTTACCAATATACCATAGTTCCTGGTATGGTATAAGGCTCAATAAATAGCTATTGAATACATGAACAAAAACACTTTACCATTTTTCTTTTACATTTGAGGAATGTACAGCACACAGAGATTGAATAACTTGCCCCAAATCATAGTGACTAAATGGTAGAAGCAGGAATGGACCCAGATCCACCTATTCAGTGCCATTTCCATTATACTCTTTTACCTTCCTGGAAGAGAGAAATCTAACTGGCCAAAGAATTTTTGCTTCAGATCTGTTTGTTGAGCATGCTATAGACAGGGTTACACACTGGCTACTCAGTGCAAAGTTCTCCAAAATGGGGTGTGCCCATCCCCAGGGATGTGTAAGATACCCACTCAGGTGCTGAGAGACAATATTATAACTTATATTTAACTTGATGTAAAAAATTATGTATTTATTTATAATTGTACTAGAGGCCCTATGCACGAAATTCATGCACAGTTGCAGTCCCTAGGCCTGGCCAGTGATTGAAATATGAGCATCTGGCATTAAAAGGCAGGTCCAGGCTGACCTCTGGGCTCTGGGCAGCACCTGGGCCCCCAGGCTCCTGTCTACCTCCCTCTGCTTGAGTCATGGAGCCCAAGTCCCCATGCAGAGATGTGGTGAGTGCGCCTGGACGCTGAGGGCTAGGGCACAACATGGGCTCCTGGGCTATCCATTATTACAGTAGTACATACATACCTTGTGCGAATAAATAACTGTAAGTATATTTGAAGAGCCTGCTCGAAAACTTTATATAGTGATCTGTGATTAAAAAGTTTGGAGACCAAGGTTGTTACAATATTTGCAAATCGATGATCATGATACACCACAAAAACAAAACAATAATAAAAATTAATGATCATAATCAATAGATCCAGAAAAAGCATTTGATAACATTCAGCACCCATTTATGATACAAAGTCTCAGCAAAGTAGGAATAGAGGGATTATACCTCAACATAATAAAGATCATATATGGTAAACCCACAGCCAACATCATACTCAATGGGCAAAAGCTAAAATGTTTCCCTTAAGATCAGGAACAAGACAGGAATGTATGCTTTCATGATTGTTATTCAACATAGTACTGCAACCAGGTACAAAGAAGAAATACAAGGCATCAAAACTGGGAAGGAGGAAGTAAAACTGTTCTTATTCCCAGATGAGAAGATATTGTATATAGAAAACCTTAGAGACTTCATAAAAAAGATTCCATAAAAAAACCTGCTAAATTTAATAAACGAATTTGGCAAAGTAGGAGGATGCAAAATTACTATTCAGAAATTGGTGGCATTTTTATACACCAATAATTAATTTTTAATTTTTAATTAATTTTTAAAAAGAGAAATTAAAAAAACAATCTCATTTACTATTGCAACAACAAAAAATTAAGATACCTAAAAGTAAGTTTAACCAAGGAGGTAAAAGACCTATACTTGGAAGATTATAAGATAACTGAATACAGAAATTGAGGAAGATATAAATAAGTGGAAGCACATATGATGTTCATGTATAGAAAAATGAACATCATTAAAATGTCCATACTATCCAAATCAATCTACAGATTCAACTGAATTCCCATTAAAATACCAATGGTATATCTCACAGATCTAGAACAAGTAATACATTTATATGGAACCACAAAATACTCAGAATAGTCTCAGCAATTTTGAGACTAAAGTTGGAGGTATTACACTGCTTGATATCAAACTAAAAGGTCATAGTAATCAATACAGCATGGCACTGGTATGAAAACCGACATATAGATCAATGGAACAGAATAGAGAGCCCAGAAACCAACCCACACCTTTATGGTCAATTAATATTTGACAAAGGAGGCAAGAGCACACAATAGAGTGAAGTCAGTCTCTTTAATAAATGGGGTTGAAAATGTTGGACATATAGATGCAAAAAAAATGAAATTAGATCATCACCTTACAAACATACACAGAATAAACTCAAAATAGATTAGAGTTAAATATAAGTCACTAGACAATAAAAATCCTAGAAGAAACATAGACAGTAAAATTTTAGACATTTCTCATAGCAGTATTTTTACAGATATATCTCCCTTAGGCAAGTGAAACAAAAGAAAAACACACACACACACACAAACAAATGGGATGACATCAAACTAAACAGCTTTTGCACAGCAAAAAAACACACACCATCAACAAAATGAAAAGGGAACCCATTGAATGTGAGAACATATTTGCCAATGATTCATCTGATAAGGGATTCATTTCCAAAATATAAAAAGACTATACTATTCAATACCAAGAAGACAAACAACCCAATTAAAAAATGGGCAAAGGACCTGAATAGACAGTTTTCCAAAGAGGATATACAGATAGACAATAGACACATGAAAAAATGCTCAACTTCACTAATCATTAGAAAAATGCAAATTAAAACTACAATAAGATATCATCTCATGCCTTCCAAAATAGCTATCATCAATAAATCAGCAAATAAGTGCTGGTGGGGATGTGGGGAAAAGGAAACCCTTGTGCACTATTGGTGGGAATGCAGACTAGTGCAGCCACTGTGAAAAACAGTAGTTTAGTTTCCTCAAAAATTAAAAAGGGAACTGCCTTTTGACCCATGATCTCACTTCTGGGAATATATCCAAAGAACCCAAAGTACTAATTCGAAAGACTATATGTGCCCCTATGTTCATTGCAGTGTTATTTATAACTAGAGGCTCAGTGCACAAAATTTTGTGCACTTGAGGAGATCCCTTAGCCTGGCCTGCGCCCTTTCACAGTCTGGAACCCCTCAGGGGATGTCCACTTGCTAGCTTAGGCCTGCTCCCCAGAGGAACAGGCCTAAGCTGGCACTCAGACATGCCTCTGGCAGCCCGGGAGCTCTCAGGTGATGTCCACTTGTCAGCCTGGCTTGTGGCTCACCAGAGCTCCCCCTGTTGGAGTGCACTGACCACCATGGGCAGCTCCTGCATTGAGCATCCACCCCTTGGTGATCAGTGTGTGTCATATGACCAGTCACTCCCAGTTGTTCTCTGTTAGGGTCAATTTGCATATACCCTTTTATTATATAGGATAGTCAAGATCTGGAAACAGTCCAAGTGCCCATCAGTAGATGAGTGGATAAAAAAGCTGTGGTACATTTACACAGTGGCCATAAAAAAGGGTATCTTACCTTTTTTGGCAGCATGAATATACCTAGAGATTATTATGCCAAGTGAAATACGCCAGTCAGAGAAAAACAAATACCATATTATATCACTTATATGTGAAATCTAATGAACAAAGTAAACTGATGAATAAAATAAAAACAGAGACATGAATACATTGAACAGATTGACAGGAGTCAGAGGGGTTTTGGGGACTGGATGAAAGAAGGTGAAGGGATTAGCCCAAAACTATATATATAGCATAATATGCTAATTAGACCTTTTGAACAACCTTCCAGACGAAGCTGGGGCTGTGAGGACAAGGCAGCCCACCACAGCTTGCATTGGGCCTCTAGTGTATCTAATCTAATAAAAGAGTAATATTAAAATTGACCATTTCTACGGGACACCTAAGCCATGCCCACCAGCCAATCAGAGCGACTGTATGCAAATTCATCCAGCCAAGATGGAGGCCAGCAGTCACGGAGCTGGAGTAAACAGAGTCTTCCATTGCACCAGGAGTAAACTGTCTGCCGGCCGGCTGGGCCTCTCTGTGCTCAAGGCAACAACATAGTTGCAACATTGTTGCAATTATAGAAGCCTCGGAGCTGAAGCAAACAGCAGGCTTCCCTTGCACCAGCAATGGAGGAAACTGCCTGCCTAGAGTCTACTAAGGCAACATTCTTTCAATTATAGAAGCCATGGAGCTGAAGCCAACAGGAGGCTTCTTTACCTGCCTAGGCCCCGGCTTAAAGGAACAGTATCAATTATAGAAGATAAATAAACCCCGGAAATCTGCTTCCAGCCAGCCTTGATGGGACATTAGGTCAATGGGAGCTGTGGGCAGCCTGAAAGCTTGAAAACACCCCTCAGCCCATCACCCATGCTGGCCACACCCCAATGGGGTGAGGGTCCCCACTGGGGAGCTGTGGCCAGCCTGAAAATAGCCATCAGCCCATCACCTAGGCTGGCCAGGTACCCCAGAAGGGACTCAAAACCTAAAGGGGCTGTGGGAAGCCTTAAAACGCCCCTCAGCTCCTCACCCAGGCTGCCCAGGCACCCAGTAGGGACCCAAAACCTGAAGGGACTGTGGGCAGCCTGAAAATGGCCCTCAGCCTGTCACCCAGGCTGGCTACACCCCAATGGGGTGAGGATCCACACTGGAGGGGTTGGCCAGCCTGCATACACCCATCAGCCCCTCACCCAGACTGACCAGGCATGCCAGCAGGTGGACATCCCTAGAGGGGTCCCAGACTGTGAGAGGGCACAGGCTGGGCTGAGGGACCTCCTGAGTGCACAAATTTTTGTGCACTGGGCTCCTAGTTTACAAATAAAACCCTAATATGCAAATTGATCAAACGGTGGAACAACTGGTTGCTATGACATATACTGATTATCAATTCAGGAGCTGCCCTCTGGTGGCTAGTGTGCTCCCAGGGGGAATGCTGCTCAGCCAGAAGCCAGCCAGAAGGAGGGCTCATGGCTGGTGAATGCAGCAGCCATGGCAGGAGCCTCTCCCACTTCGGCTGCAGTGCTAAGGACCTCTTGGGGGATGTCCAACTGCTGGGAAGCAGGCCTAAGCTAGCAGGTGGACATCCCCTGAGGTCCTGGATTGTGAGAAGGTGTCGGCCAGGCTAAGGTGAACCCCCTCAGTGCACAAATTTGTGAACTGGGCCTCTAGTCTAATCTAATAAAAGAGTAATATGCAAATTTGTGTCACTCTGCTACACCTAAGCCACAGCCCCCAGCCAATCGTCATGCCCACCAGCCAATCAGAGCTACTGTATGCAAATTAACCCAGCCAAGAGGGCAGCCAGCAGCCATGGAGCTGGCACAAGCAGGAAGCTTGCACCAGTGATGGATGAAGCTAAGGTTCACCAGACTTGGCCGGCTGTGGCCTCTTCTCAAGGCAACAAAGTTTCAATTATAGAAGATAAATAAACCCCATATACCTGCTTCCAGCCAGCTTGGGCTAAAGGAGGCACTGGGAGCCTGGGTTGTCAGGGGCAATCCAACCTGGGCTCTGGTTAAAGCAACAAAGTTTCAATTATAGAAGATAAATAAATCCCAGATACCTGCTTCCAGCCAGCCTCCCTGCAAACAGCCATCAGCTACTCACCCAGGCTGTCCAGGCACCCCAGCAGGGACCCCCTCCCTGAAGGGGCTGTGGCCAGCCTGGAAATGGCCCTCAGCCCCTCACCTAGGCTGGCCAGGCACCCCAGCAGGACCACCCCCCTCCCGAAGGGGCTGTGGTCAGCCTGCAAACAGCCATCAGCCAGCCATCCAGGCTGGCCAGGCACCCCAGTGGGACCCCCACCCTGATCTGGGACACACTTCAGGGTAAACCAGCCAGCCCCCACCCATGCACCAGGCCTCTATCCTATATTATAAAAGAGTAATATGCAAATTGACCCTAACAGCAGAATCACTGGGAATAACTGGTCACTATGACACACACTGACCACCAGGGGGCAGATGCTCAATGCAGGAGCTGCCCCTGGTGGTCAGTGCACTCCCACGGGGGAGCTCTGGTGAACCACAAGCCAGGCTGACGGCTGCCAGTAAAGCGGTGATGGTGGGAGCCTCTCTTGCCTCCTCAGCAGCGTTAAGGATGTCCGACTGCAGCTTAGGCCTGCTCCCCACTGGCAAGTGGGCCTTCTCCTAGGGCTCCCGGACTTCCAGAGGGATGTCTGACTGCCAGCTTAGGCCCAGTCACCCAGGGAATGGGCCTAAGCCAGCAGGTGGACATCCCCTGAGGGTTCCCAGACTGTGAGAGGGCACAGGCTGGGCTGAGGGACCCCCCTGAGTGCACAAATTTTTGTGCACCAGGCCTCTAGTATAGATATAAAACATATAGATAGATAATAGTGCAATGATGGCCAAAAGGAAAGGGAATTGGGGGCTAGGTGGAGGTGGTCAAAAGGGGGGAAGATGGGGATGGAAAGAGACTTCGCTTGGAGTGATGGGTGCACAATGTGATGTGTAGATGATGTTTTATTGAGTTGTACACTTGAGACCTGTATGATTTTGTGAACCAATGTTACCTCACTAAATTTCAATAAAAAAATAAAAAATTGAAAATGTATATACAAAAAAAAAGTTTGGAGACCTTTAACTTTATAAGTGTAGGAGATGCTATTAGATGCCCCATTTATAACCTTTTGCTTTTAGCATTTCAATGCATATTGATTCAACTCCCTTGGCAAGATTTCCATCTCTTTATCTTTGGAGCCCAGTTTGCTCATGATCTTGGCAGCTCAGAAGTACAGGAAATTGCCTGCCCTCCATCTTGGTATCAGCCCCCCATCAATGACTGATGGAAGTTGGAGTATCAATACCCCAACTGTTCCCCTTCAGGGGTTCTAACCTGTGTCTTGGGGTTGCCCAGCAGAACTGAGCTCCAGTTGCCCACAGTGGTAACTCTCTTCACACACCTGACTTGAGTCTCTCTCCTACCTGTTCTCCTGGGCCTGTATCCCAAATGAACTACTGGTCTGTGATTCCATGCCTCAGGGTCAGGTTTGGGGAAATCCAAAGACAGTAAATGAATGCAAAACCCTTTTGAGTTCACTCTGCCACAGTGATTAATGTAGAGAGCGTCATGCATGAAAAAGGAACATAACTTTGACTTTATGTCTGTTATTCTCAAAAGCAAGTTAAGTAGCTTCAAACTGCTTGACAATTTCATTTCCTTATAAAACCAATTCGGCTTTTGTTTCTTAATCAGGGATTTTATTGGAAGGGAGGAGAATTTTGTAAGATTTTAGAGTTACAACGGACGAGTCCAATTTTCTCAGCTTACAAATGAGGATACTATGCCCAAGAGACGTTGAGCATCCTGCCAGATGTCACTTAGCTAGAAAGTGATAACAGCCGTATCTGGACCGGCATTGCAACTCTCTGGACTCATGTTTCCAACAAAGCCATTTTCCTATGTCTTGATACACAGCTGGTTAGATCAGGGGATATCAGCTGACTTTTCTTAAAGAGTCAAAATGTAATAATTTTAGTTTTTTGGGGTCTGAAGATCTCTGTCACAAAAACTCCCCTTGGCCATTGTACTGTGAAAGCAACCTTAGACACTAAGTCAACAAATGCGCTTGGCTGGATTCTGCTAAAAGTTTATTTACAAAAACATAGTTTTCCAACCCCCTAGATGAAACCATAGAGGAGACGAAGGTCCTCTTTCTCTGTCTTTATGTTTAAGAGAAATATTCAGGCTCTCCTTGTAGCTCTTTAGTGTTTATAAATTGTTTTGAAATAATATATAGTAACTTAAATACCTATTTGTCCCTCCCCTCCTCTCTCCCCATATTGCTGTCTTGTTGAGCCTACACATTAGCCTTAGCTCTGGGGATATCGTGTTTTAGTCACTAGTTATAGTACAAACAACACATGCACAGAAAAGAATTCTTTCAAAAAATTGAAACGAGACTGTATTCTTTCACTGTGTCAATATTAATTTTCAGAATTTAGTGTTCAATATTTTTTGCATTGTTCCTGGAGGTACTGCAATACCGGGTCAATGTGAGGAGTGGATGGAGCAAGCTCCTATTCCATCACCCTGCTCCAAAAATCCATTTAATATATTGTCCTCAGGCAGAAAGCACATCAGATATTAAACTGATAAGAACAGATACTACACTTGATCTTAGCCAAAAGGCTGAGAAGCGATCAATATTATTTTTTATATTAATTTCAACACAGTGGAATGAGTCTAATTTGGAATGGTAAGATTTATTTGCATTTAAATTGATGTTTTAAGCATTCCCTGTGAGGAACAAATAGCATGAATGCTTATAATTAGAAGCATTGTTTCCAGGGCAGGTTTATTTTCCTTTGGGAGGATTTGTAAATATGGTGCAGTGAGTTTAATATTAATAGGATGACCTAATAATACCACATGTTTGGAAAGATTTGTAAATATGGTGCAGTGAGTTTAATATTAATAATGATGACCTAATAATACCACATAGAGAAAGTCCTATGACTAGAGTTCCACATTTTGGGGATTCTGTTCTCCTTGTGCAGCTATTCTCAACCTGTGGGTCGTGACCCCTTTGGGGGTCGAACGACCCTTTCACAGGGGTCACCTAAACACATCCTGCATATCAGATATTTACATTATGATTCATAACAGTAGCAAAATTACAGTTATGAAGTAGCAATGAAAATAATTTTATGGTTGGGCCTCACCACAAAACAAGGAACTGTATTAAAGGATTGCGGCATTAGGAAGGTTGAGAACCACTATCCTAGTGGAATAGTGGAGAAGCAAAACATATTAGCTAAGAACATGTCCTTGAATATCTTTTTTAAAAATTCAAAATATTTTAGATACTTAAAAGAGTCTGGAAGACCTAGGTTAATTGTTTGGCTTGAGAATGAATGTTTTGAAAAATCAAAAGGCTATTGCTGATTGCATGTATTACAAATGAATGAGCTGAAAGCATCAAGACAACCATTGTGATTCTTTCTCTAGTTCCTGCTGCTCCCGCGTGGGGCACCCATCAACCTGGATGGACAGGTCTTCTGTGCCTAGGTTTATGGTGGTGGAACAATATACCAGTTCTCCCCAGAAGCTGGGAAGTACTGAGAAGTTTTCATTTCCTATGTAGACTATCTTCCTGAAGGCATTTCGTTCATAGTGAGCTGCTGTGTTTACTGAGGTATGAATAAATAATTTCTACTATGAGAGCAGAAGGAGTAGTATAGCTAATCCAGAGAGAGGGCTTTTTTTGAGGAGAAAGCAGGGCTAGAAGAAAATAGGGGTGAACGTTTTGGTTTCCTACCTAGGAGAGGTGGATAAGAAAGTACCTACTTCACTGGTCACATGCTATGTAAATCCCTTCATCAGCCTGTCAGGCATCCAACATGTATTGGGTCATTTATGCTGTTCCACTGTCCTGTCCTGAGGATGAAGAGGGTGAGCAAGCAGATAAGATCCCCAAGTGCCTGCAGCTGACATTCCAATGGGGGAGGCATAAAAAACAAGAACCAAAAATATAATTACAGACTATTTTGAAAATGAGGAAGGGACCCAACAGGGAGTGATACTTAAATTGAATGATGCACCTGTGGGGAGAGCCAATGGCTAAGCCTTCTAAGCCTTGAATTAGAAACAGTCCTGGAGCTATGGTCTGGCAGACAGAGAATGAGCAGAAGACAGGTTGCAGAAGTGCCTGGAACCAGGACATAGGAAGCCTCATAAGGAAGAAAAGGAGTGGGGTCCCAAGTGTAGGGGGAGGCCCCCAATGAGTTTTACTAGGAGTTATTGTGAGAGAGAATATCTGAGAGGGCAAGAATGGAAGCAGGGTCCTGGCTGGGTGACTGGGCTGGAGTTTCGTCCCATACACGAAAAATGTGAATTTGATTCCTGGTCAGGGTGCACACCTAAGTTGCGGGTTCAGTCCCCTATCAGGGCATGTACAGAAGGCAACCAATCAATATTTTTCTCTCTCTCCCCCTTTCCCTCTCTCTCAAAGCCAATAAAAACATATCCTTGGGTTAGGATTAAAAAATAATAATAAAGAATAGAAGCAGGAAGCTGAGGCTTTTGTGGGGTCCAGGAGGGAAGTGTTGTTGGTTTGGTCCAGGAAGCCAGTGTTGAAATGGAGAGAAACAAATAGATGCATTGCATAGTGGAGCTAGGACCAGCTCTGGTGGCTGAGGGAAGAGAGGGTGAGAGAGGAGTCAAGGATAACTCTCATAGTCGGAACATTAGTCATTGCATCCAGGGTAGTGGCATTTTGCTAAGCTGTGAGATCCTGGAGTGGAACATGATAGATGGTGAACTTCACATTTCACCTCTCACCTGGCTGTGTGAGCTAGGGCAGATCACTAACCTCTCTGATCTTCTGTTTCCTATTGAGGAGAGATGGATAAGAAAGTACCTACTTCATTGGTCACATGCAATGTAAATGCAATAATGCATGTAAAACCTGAGGCTGGGCACATAGCACATACTCAACAAATGCTGGGTACTAAGACTGCTGTGGTTCAGAAAAAGCCAAGGAGGCAAAAGGGACCTAACAGGGGAGGCCAAAATATCAGAATCGACGCAGGGAGAAGAGCGGGAGAGTGGTGCTGTTTTGACCAGCAGTCAACTCTCCATGGGAGTGGCAATGGATTTGTGAGCTAAGACCAAACAAGCGATAAATGAAAACAAACCAAACAATTGTGTAGAATGGGATAATTGTGATCACTTAGTTGAAGTGTTTATGAACCTTGACCCTGGTCTTATTCACAGAGTGTACATTCTTTGTTTGTAAGGTGCCTCATAAGAATCCCAACAAGGTACTGACTGTATTAGATAACTCAGTGTCCTTCTGGTTACCACACTGCACCCACAGAGGGATTGGCTCTTTTGCATGAACTCTTCTGGAACATTCTCTACAAGAGAGGGGTCATGTGTGAGTAGATCTATGAGTTATATTGGAGAAGAGAAGGGAGGGTGGTCCAGGATCAGTACAGGAGGGCATCGATACCGTTAGCATTCAGGGCAGGTCAATTTATATTTTTTCAAAGATCAACAAAGACCCATTGTTCATATCAGTAATAGGGACAATCATTATACCCCTTTGATTCTGAAGCAGAGAAAATGATGGTCCCTGTTTTATGGATGGGAGAAATGAGGACCATGAAGATCAACCAACATGTTTTTGCTTGTAGTGACTCAAGGGGAGTCCTTGAACTAGTGCTCCCTGAATAGCTTACAGCAAACCTCTTATTTAAAAAAAAATTGGCAATGTTTGAGCTATAAAACATAAGCCTTCTATTTTCATAGCTTAGGGAAAATACCACCCACACACTGTAATACATCTTATTCTTCCACCTAGCAGAGCACTCATTGGGAGGGCTGTGTGTGCGACACTGAAAGTACAGAATTCACCATCAAAGTACAGAACTCACCTCATGGTGAGGAACATTGCTCAGAGCCAAGCCCTGGCTTCCCACACTTGGTTTCAGGTTTTAATTATTGGTTAGTCATTAAAGTTCTTTTTTTCAGTTAGTAATTAAGGGTTCTTTCTTTTGTGAAAAATAATTTCCTGTAGGTTGGGAGCCAGCAGGGCTACCATGGTTGAGAAGCAAATCTTATTTCTATGTCAGATATTCTCTCTGCCTTAGCTATGCAGGATGGAACATTCTGCTTTGCCTGAACTCCAGACTGCAGAAACGTAAGGAGGATTCCAAGAGCAGACTCTGAGATGAAGACTGTGGGCAAGTGACTTATTGAAGACTAGAGGCCCAGTGCATGAGGGCAGGGGTCCCTCAGCCCGGCCTGCACCCTCTTGCAATCTGGGACCACTTGGGGGATGTCCAACTGCTAGTTTAGGCCCGATCTCACAGGGGTCCCTCGGCCTGGCCTGTGCCCTCTCACAATCCGGTACACAAATTTGTGTGCCTACTTGATCACCCCTAACCACTTGCCTGCTTGCCTGCTCACCCCTAACTACTCTGCCTGCCTGGCCACCCCTAACCACTCACCTGCCTGCCTAATTGCCCCTTACTGCTTGCCTGTCTGCCTGATCACCCGAACCACCCCTGTCTTCACTCACGCTGCCATAGCTTTATCCAGAAGGATGTTCGGAATGATGTCCAAAAGATCATTTGGTTGTCCAGTCTAATTAGCATATTACGCTTTCATTATTATAGATTATTATAGACGTGCTTTCAAGGAAGCCAGTGAAGGATGGAGGGAAGCAGTATTGGACAGGGTTAGGGATAAACCAAGATGTGATTTTGGGCATGTCCTGCAGGCTCTGGAGGGTTAGTTACAACTCAGCATTTTCCCAGCCCGGGTAGTGTGAGCACCTGCCCGATTCCCTTTTCAAATTCTGCTCTGCAAAAAGATCACAGCTTTCTCTTCATAGCATAATTGCCCTTAAATAAATGGGAGTCACAAAGCTCAGGAAGTTACATAGGCTCCCAAGGACCACTGGAAGTTAGTGACTGACACAGGGTTATACAACACTAGTTCTCTTCTTCAGGGAAGGACCCACTTGGTAATGTGATTCATGTTCCAGAGCTCCCTGGGGGTCAGGTTGAGGCTAAACTTCTTCCTCTGTGGACCTGCTTGGGTGAGTGTTCCCAAGAGATCCTTGTGGGGATTGGGCTGAAACCAGCAGTCCAACATCCCCTGAGGGGTCCCGATTTGTGAGAGCACACCAGCCAGGCCGAGGGACCTCACTGGTGCACAAATCCGTGTACCGGGCCTCTAGCGTATATATAAGATCTTTGGTTAATCTCTTTCCGCCCTCCCTCCTGCCCCTTTTCCTCTGAGATTCATCAGTCTGTTCCATGTTTCCATGCTGTGC
>PVJC01016216.1:0-33985 GCA_004026665.1 Murina feae | reverse complement strand
TGAGGTGATACCTCATTGTTGTTTTGATTTGCATCTCTCGGATGAGTAGTGACTTTGAGCATGTTTTCATATGTCTCTTGGCTTTCTGAATGTCCTCTTTTGAAAAGTGTCTATTTAGGTCCTTTGCCCATTTTTTGATTGGATTGTTTATCTTCCTTTTGTTAAGTTGTATGAGTTCCCTATAAATGTTGGAGATTAAACCCTTATCGGAGATAACATTGGCAAATATGTTCTCCCATGAAGTGGGCTTTCTTATTGTTTTGTTGATGGTTTCTTTTGCTGTGAAGAAGCTTTTTATTTTGATGTAGTCCCATTTGTTTATCTTCTCTTTAGTTTCCAATGCCCTAGAAGCTGTATCGGTGAAAAAATTGCTTCGGCATATGTCTGAGATTTTGTTGCCTTTAAATTCCTCTAATATTTTTATGCTTTCCCATCTTACATTTAAGTCCTTTATCCATTTTGAGTTTATTTTTGTGTACGGTGTAAGTTGGTGGTCTAGTTTCATTTTTTTTGCATATATCTGTCCAATTTTCCCAACACCGTTTATTGAAGAGACTGTCTTGGTTCCATTGTATGTTCTTGCCTCCTTTGTCAAATATTAATTGCGAATATTGGTTTGGGTCGATTTCTGGGTTCTCTATTCTATTCCATTGATCTATATGTCTGTTCTTGTGCCAGTACCAGGCAGTTTTGAGCACTGTGGCTTTGTAATATAGCTTGGTATCTGGGATGGAGATCCCACCTACTTTGTTCTTTCTCAGGATCACTGCAGCTATTCGGGGTCTTTTTTTATTCCAGATGAATTTTTGGACAGTTCATTCTAGGTCTGTGAAATACGCTGTTGGTATTTTAATGGGAAGTGCGTTGAATTTATAGATTGCTTTGGGTAGTATAGACATTTTAATGATGTTGATTCTACCAACTCATGAACATGGTATGTTCTTCCATCTGTTTATGTCTTCCTCTATCTCTTTTTTCAACATTCTGTAGTTTTCTGAGTAGAGGTCTTTTACCTCTTTAGTTAAGTTTATTCCTAGGTATCTTAATTTTTGTGGTATGATGGTAAATGGGATTGCTTTTTTTAGTCTCTCTTTCTATAAGTTCACTATTGGTGTATAGAAATGCCATAGATTTCTTAGCATTAATTTTGTATCCTGCTACATTGCAGAATTCATTTATTAAGTCTAATAGTTTTTTAACAGAGTCTTTAGGGTTTTTTATGTACAATATCATGTCATCTGCAAATAAGGACAGTTTTACTTCTTCTTTCCCAATTTGAATGCCTTTTATTTCTTCTTCTTGTCTAATTGCGATGGCTAATACTTCCACTACTATGTTGAACAGGAGTGGTGAGAGTGGGCATCCCTGTCTTGTTCCTGTTCTAAGCGGAAATGGTTTTAGTTTTGCCCATTCAGTATGATGTTGGCTGTGGGTTTGTCATATATGGCTTTTATTATGTTGAGGTATGATCCTTCTATTCCCACCTTGCTGAGAGATTTTATCAAAAATGGGTGTTGAATTTTGTCAAATGCTTTTTCTGCATCAATTGATATGACTATGTGGTTTTTATCTCTCAATTTGTTTATGTGATGTATCACGTTTATTGATTTGCAGGTATTGTACCATCCTTGCATCCCTGGGATAAATCCTACTTGGTCATGGTGTATGATCTTTCTGATGTACTACTGGATCCGATTTTGTTGAGGATTTTGGCATCTATGTTCATGAGGGATATTGGCCTGTAATTCTCTTTCATTGTGTTGTCTTTGTCTGGTTTTGGTATTAGGGTAATGCTGGCTTCATGGAATGAGCTTGGAAGTGTTCCTTCCTCTTGAATTTTTTGGAGTAATCTGAGGAGGACAGGTTTTAGTTCTTCCTTGAATGTTTGGTAAAACTCCCCTGTGAAGCCATCTGGCCCCGGGGTTTTATTTGCTGGAAGCTTTTTGATTACTGCTTCAATTTCTTCCATGGTTATTGGCTATTAAGATTTTTAGATTCTTCCTGATTGAGTTTTGGAATGTTGTATTTTTCTAGGAATATGTCCATTTCCTCGAGGTTGTCTAGTTTGTTGGAGTAGAGTTGTTCATAGTAATTTTTAACAATCCTTTGTACTTCTGTGGGGTCTGTTGTTATTTCGCCTCTATCATTTCTGATTTTGTTTATTTGGGTCCTCTCTCTTTGCTTCTTGGTGAGCCTGGCTAGAGGTTCATCAATCTTGTTTATCCTTTCAAAGAACCAGCTCTTGGTTTCATTGATCTTTTGTATTGTTTTTTTGTCTCTATGTCATTGATTTCTGCTCTAATCTTTATTATCTCCTTCTTTCTGCTCACTCTGGGCTTTTCTTGTTGCTCTCTTTCTAATTCTTTGAGTTGTAAAGTTAGATGATTTACTACCATTTTTCCTGTTTTTTGAGGTAGGCCTGCAGAGCTATAAATTTCCCTCTCAGGATTGCTTTCATTGTGTCCCATAGGTTTTAGATTGTTGTGTTTTCATTGTCATTAATTTCCAGGATGTTTTAACCTCTTCTTTGATCTCATTGGTAACCCAATCAATATTTAATAACATGCTATTCAGCTTCCAAGAGTTTGAATGTTTTGGATTGTTTTTATTATAGTTTATTTCTAATATTATGCCATTGTGATCTGAGAAGATGCTTGATATGATTTCAATCTTCTTGAATTTGGGGAGACTTTGCTTGTGACCCAATATGTAGTCTATTTTTTAAAATGTCCCATGTGCGCTTGAGAAGAACGTATATTCCGTGGCTTTGGGGTAAAATGTTCTGAAGATGTCAATTAAGTCCATCTGATCTAGTGAGTCATTTAGGATCGCCATTTCTTTGCTGATTTTTTTGTCTAGAGGATTTACCCAGTGATGTCAGAGGTGTATTAAAGTCCCCTACTATGATTGTATTGTTTGTCTATCTCTCCCTTGATATCTTAGTGTATACTTCTTATAGCTGAAGCATTGGGTGCGTATTACACAGAACGTGACTACAATTTATAAACGGAGTCACTTTGGAAAGTAAAGCAGCATGCTGTTAACAGTGATGGTGAGATGACAGCATAAACCAAGACTACTCCAGGCAAATTAGACCACATGGCTACCAGCTAGAGGGGAGTATGGCCATGACTGGACACTGGACTAAAATGTGGGAGGCCAGGGCTTAAAGGGCTGAAACCTGCTCAGGACCCAGAATTTGAACCTCAAGGCGTTGAAGTGTCACTGAAAGGTTTTAAGCAGGGTAGTAAGGTGAGGGTCCCCCACGTTGCAGAAAGATCACTAGAGTAACCATATTAAGGAGAGAATCAATGTGTGCAGAAAAGGAACTAGTCTGCAAGCTTTACAAGGACAAAGATCACATCCTTTTATTTAGAATTTATGTCCAACACCGTGGCTAGCACAATGGCAGGCTTACAGAAGGAGCTTAACAAAAATTTCGAATGCAAGGCCTTCTCTGACCTCCATCTTTAACATTTCAACCCCTCCCCCACCCATTATGACCAGTACTCCTTCTCTCCATGGCTTATAGCTCTCTAACATGGTGTGTGTGTGTGTGTGTATGTGTGTACTCCTAGAATGCAAGCTCCATGAGGGCAGAGATTTTGATCTGTTTTGTTCTCTGCCAGTTCCCTGGTGCCTGGTGCAAGGAAGACATGTGATACGTATTTGTTGAAGGAAAGGAGGAAGAAGGAGGAAGGAGAGATTTGTTTGGTGTCCCCGACAACTGTGCGGGTGTAAGAGATGAGGATCTGGAATGGGCAGTGTGGTAGAGACAATGAGAGAGAACTTGAAACCAGACTTGTTTGCCCAGACCTTCCTCCTGGGATCACCTTGCACAGAGCCTCTTCACTTTGCAGTTCCTTCTATAGCTGCCTGTGCTGTGATCTGCAGTGAGTCTGTGTGGAAGGGATCCCAGGCCCCCTGGCTGTAAATCATTAACATCTCTTCTGCCCTCTGTCAGACTGCTCAGCCAAGGTCGCCATCATTTCCTGCCCAGCCTGACTCCCAAGTGCTTATAGTTTACCCGCAAATGTTTGATGAAAGGATGGCTCAGCCACCTGAGCAAAGGGAAAGGAACATAAGTTCATACAGCTCGTTTCCAAGCACTTTTTTTTTCAGTCGCTGAGATTTAGGCCCCTTTTCTCTACAAGTAGACAGCCCTCTCCAATGACTCTCTCCCCTCCCAGACCTGCTTTGAGGGCCTCTCCCTGAGCTGGTGGGCCCTCTTTCTCTCAGGCTCTTTCATATCTGCTTTGTGACTTGCTCTATCTGAGCCTTACCCTGACCCCAAATAAATTGGATGAGTGGGCCTTGGTATCTTCCCTCAGGATACATTCAGCCCTAGGCTAACCAACTTCCTGAATCCTAAATAAGTAAGTGTGTAAGGTCTTCCAGTCTGCTCAGGTCCCCATCTGGGCCAAGTGTCAGTTCCAAGGCTTCATGACAGTTTCTTCTGGGAACCCTATGGGCCATCCTTCATGTCAACAAAACCCCTGGCAACCTGCCCAGGCCTGCCTAGACGTGCCGGGGACGGTGTGGTGGTAACAGATCAGGCTTCTCTGTCACAACCACATTCCACACTGTGCTGGTGCTGGGTGGAGACAGAGGAGTGGGCTGGGGGCTGTTGTGATCAGAATCTAACACTTAGGCCTGGCCATCTGGAAAGGGCAGCTGATAGGGACGACATGGAGACTGGGGACCTCTGAGCACAGCAGTCAACAGACCTAATGGGACAGATGTAAGGGTCAGGGTGGAATTCTAAGGCAGGTCTGCTGCTAGCAGTGAGAAAGAGGCTAAGAGATTCTGTGGTGGAATCCAAGAGTCTGGAGGCAGAGGGTGCAGAGGAATTTAAAAGGAAGAAGACTGATATACGCTTACATGCACATTTCTAAGAGTCAACCAGTTGGAAAATGGGATCCACAGACAAAGGCCAACACTGAAGACGCACAGAAGGGCACAAGGAAAAAGTGATTATTTTAGTCCTAGACCTGATTGCTGGCAACCCCTCTCACTCCATTTTCAGGAACATAGTTCAGTTTCTGTTTAGGACCTGTGCTCCCCTAGAGGTACCCACATATTTCCCCAGGTTTACATCTTCCATTGCAATTGGTTCTGATAACTGGAGTTCATGGCTCACTCATTAATTCACAAGCTTATTGAGTTCACTGGCAGGTCCTGCGCTGGCCCTGAGATACTGCCGTGGGACAAAACCACAGTCCCTGCCTTTCAGAAAGCTCCCAGGCCAGTGGGAGGGGCTGGCTAGAGAATAGGGAATTACAGCTTATGGTGATCAGTACTGTATTAAGGGCATGCCCTGGGATCCATGGGAGCACATGTTGGGTTTCTCCCCCTGATAGATTAATCCATAAGCAATTTTTCAAGTAGTACTCCCAGGAGAAATCAAAAAGACATTGGGGAAGCAGGACAACATAGAGGAAGAGGCCCAACAAGGGTGACATTGGAGGCATAAGTTCCATTGAGAGTGGTTTCCAGCTGACCCCGAAGGGGAACTCTGGAGTATAAGCCAGGTCTCAAAGTTGGTCCCAACCAGAGGGAAGAACCTGGGCTTTTAGACTCCCCTGCTGCTGGTCATTAGCTAGGGACTGCTGTGAGGACAGGCACATGCATCCCCAGACCCTACCATGCCACTGCCAGGGGGCCCAGGGCACCTCCCCTGGAGAAGAATTGCAGGTAGAGGCATCAAGAAACAAAAGCATTCCGAAAGGGAAACAGGGGGGTACAGAGAAATAGTAAAGACATCCCAGGGATCTGATGGAGCATCGATGTCCAATACAGGCAGCCAAGCCAACTATATGGGCCAAGACAGACTTCCTGAGGAGGTCACACCACACCCAGGATGATGGATGGGAGTTATGCAGCCAAGGGTATGTGAGAGGCTTGAGGTGGGGAGTTAGTAGAGAAGAATGGCAGTGCAGGGAGCAAATGCCCTGTGATAACCACCTCCCTTGGGCGGCTACTTTTTTCAGGTGTTAAGCAATTTGTAATTACCAAGATAACAGCATTGAGATAACCATCTCTCCTTAAAAAACAAAACAAGAAAACACATGCTATTACCTAGTTTCCTTGGGGAGGGGGGGAGGGATGTTGTTGAGGATGATGTCTACTTCAACATATTTGTGAATTAAAGCATAGAGAGAGATGTGAAATCCGAGAGAGCAATCGCTCATTCCTTAGTGTGCACCCATGAGTCCTGCTTCCCCTCTGGTATAGATCGGTGTTTTGTTTTGTTTTTGGTCCCTTCTGTGTTAGTCATGGTTCTCTGAAGAACCATTAAGATTTAATATAGATTGTATATCACACGTATGGTATATGTACAACATAAGGAATTGGCTCACGCAGTTATGGAAGCTGAGTGTTGCAGGGTGAGCCATCAAACAGAGAGCAAGAGAGCCGATGGTGCTGCTCAAGTCTGAAGGCTGGCAGCTCAAATCCCAGGAAGAGCAGATGTTTCCGTTTGAAGGCAGAAAAGGGAAAAAAAAAAAAAAATGAATGTCTCAGCTTGAAGGAGGTCAGGCCAGAGAATGTTCTCTTTCTCAGGAGAAGGTCAGACTTTTTGTTCTATTTAGGCCTTTAACTGATTGGGTGAGGCCCACCTACATTACCAATTCAAAAGTTGTTCTCATCCCAAAACGCCCTCACAGAAACATCCAGAATAATGTTTGATCAAAGTCTGGGCACCCCAAGGCCCAGTCAAGACACGTAAAATTAAACATCACACCTTCCTAAAGAAATTCAAAGCCATTTGTGAGCCAGGGGAGTGGAATTTCTTTGGATGTGTGGGTCTTTCTTGAGGCTGCCAAACTTCCACTACATAGAAATTAGTAGGAAAAGTCCTTCTTGATCAGACAACTCATTCCCTGAGACATTTTGCTAATTGAGGCTTAACAGCATGATTATTCTCATTTTCTTTATTTTACTGTGTTTGAACTTTTAAAGAATAGCCAACTGCTCTGTAGTATGAATGGTAGACACAAGTTTTATCTGATTTTAATCCAAGAATGAGCCTTTCTTGAGCTTTTCAAATAGCCATTTATAGTTCCTTTAATCAAGGAAACCACACCAAATGACTAAGATTTCTCTATGATTCCAAGGCACCTCCCCCAAAAGAAAAGAAAGATGCTCAGCTGTGAAAATGTGAAACCGAGCTGTGATTTTATATGCTGAGGAAACTTATCATCTAGGAGTCATTTCAAGGAAGTAAATAAAAGATACACACCTTCATGTGACCCTGATTTAAAGGGGGGGGGGGGAGTTCTACCATAACAGATATCAATCTAAGGAAAGCCCTACCAGGCATCCTCAAACTACGGCCCGCGGGCCACATGTTCCCCGCCGAGGACATTTATCCGGTCCGCCGAGTGTTTTTGCCGCTGCTGCCTGTCCTGCTTAAAATAAGATATGTGCAGTGTGCATAGGAATTTGTTCGTTTTTTGTTTTTTTTTAAACTATAGTCCGGCCCTCCAGTGGTCTGAGGGACAGTGAACTGGCCCCCTGTTTAAAAAGTTTGAGGACCCCTGCTAGACGATGCTCTCATGGTCACATCAATACAGCAGTGGGGTCGCAATTAGGCTGGTTCTTTTCCATATGACTCTGTTGGAGTCAGATCGGGCATTGACCATGACCCTCCCAGGATGGCAGCTGGAAGTGAGCAGGTATTGAACTCTATAGTATTGAATGAGGGGCCAGAGCCTAGAGGAGGATCCTCAGATTCTATCTCCACTACCGAAGGGAAGATGAGAATGAAAGCGTATAGAGAGGTAAGTGAAGTCAATCCATCTTGCTCCCCTGAATCTTAACTGTGATGCCCCTGGATATGTGCGGACATAATCTAGTGGTCAGTGTTCACTTGGAGAAAGAGGAACTCCCCTGTACCTGGCAGGAAGGGCACTAGGTTTACAGAATCAATGGCAGAACTGAAAAATCAGACTCTAGGTTGCGCCTCCAGGAATGACAACTAAAATCACACTGTGAATCTGGGTCTCAAGGGCCCTGCTGTTCCCCCCATGATCAGGAAGTCACTTCCACTGAAGTGGGAACGTGCACCTGCTGGCTCCAGAACCATCATGCTTTAGTCACGACCTGCCCCAGCCAAATGGATGTGCTGTGAGCACTTCTCGCCTATGGAATTAAGTCCTTCAATCAGTGTAACACAGCATCAGGGAGCGGGGCCCTAACTCACACTCAGAACTCGCATTGTAAAAGTGTGTGGGCTGTGTAGTGTCTAGCTTTCAGCCTCGTAGTACAAAATGGCCCTCCAAAGAATTGAGCCCGTGAAACAGTACTGGCTCCAGTGACGTGGTGAGCAGCTCGGGTCAGGTTCAGGGGCATGCACTTCACCTCTTTGATTGTCAGTTCTCTAATCTGTAAAAATGTAGGGAAGACTTACCTTCAGAGTTAAATGAAAGCACCTATTCAAAGTTTCCTTAATAATAAGTCCCATAAATGTTAGGTTCCCCTTAAATTTTGAAGGACTAGAAATCCAAGTTGTGACTAATGCATACCAATCAGATTGATTTCTTTTAGGTATGCCTGCTTGGTAGTTATTTTAAAGTATAAATATTCAATGCAGCCAACACTGGCTGAGTTCATACTCTGTGCAAGATGCTGCCCAAAACTCCACTGTGCTACACAGATGGGGGAGGTGTGCTTTGTCTGTGTTTCCCAGAGGCTGCCACTTATAGAAGGATGTCTTTGACTAGCTTGGGCAATAAGGAGACATTTTGGGCAATAAGGTGTCTGGAATTAGGGGCCCAGGACACAACTCCATCAGTACTCTTCTCTCTTCTCTTCTCTTCTCTTCTCTTCTCTTCTCTTCTCTTCTCTTCTCTTCTCTTCTCTTCTCTTCTCTTCTCTTCTCTTCTCTTCTCTTCTCTTCTCTTCTCTTCTCTCTCTCTCTCTCTCTCTCTCTCTCTCTCTCTCTCTCTCTCTCTCTCTCTCTCATCTCTGCTTCTCTATCCATGTCAACCTCATCCTCCAAAACTGACTTACTCTCTAAAGATTGACCTATGCTCCCCAAAGTTGTGGGCTCCTATCTTCCCTGCATTACCATCTGTGAAAAATTGTTAGCTCTAGTTCAAAAAATCCCAGGGAACTATTCTGACTGATCTGGTTTGGGTCATGTGCCCATTCCTGGACAACTTCTATGGCCAAGGAGGAGGAGGTCAGTCTGCCCTAAAACCATGTTGGGGTGAGGGGATCACAGTGCTCCAAATGAAAAGGTCTATTTCTAGAAGAAGGAAGGAGTGCTGGTTGGACAGATGAACACACACGCATCACAGGAGACTTTGAAAATATCTGTGTTTCATAAGTATGCACCATCTCTCTGGATATCCTCCATTTGAAAGCAGACTCTGTAGCCCATGTTTTCATGTTTAGTTATCTACACTGACTGACCAAGGACCCAAATGATTACTAAGGGACCATGTGCTATGGCCCAAGTAGGCAGCATCCAGCAAAGACAGTCAGTCATTCACAAGTTCAGAACAAAGAGAAAAATCCCTCAATGAGTGGACTAGCAGCTACAGAGGCCAAGCAACCAACCAGCCACATATATAATAAATTCCATGATAATTTCAAAAATGTCACAGAGAGGGAGGCATTGGTAATGAATAGCCCACAGAGACTCAGGATCTGAACAAACAGGATTATCTATAGGTTGCAAAATTTGGGAAAAATTCAAGTTCTCTGAGGTTCAGTGGTCCCATCTATTAAATAAAAATTCATACCTTCCTTGCTGGTATTGAGAAGATTAAACAAGGTAACACAGATAAAAGGACTAAAACAATTTGCTTCCTCCTCCCCTGCCCCAAGCCAGTTGAGGAGTTTCTATGAATGATAACGCAGAGTTTCTGGAATATGCAGGACTTGAAAAGTGCTTTGGGAGAAGAAGTAATGCTTTCTTTCCCGACATCTGGTATTAAGGGACAACACATGAGATGATTGATTTTTTTCATTTATTACAAAGCTGGTTTGGCACCTCTGCCAGTTCTGTTTACACCCCTGTGGCAATTATCATCAGCACCACTCCCCTGGCACAGACCACAGAGGGCATTGTTCAATTAGTTATTGTTAGATGTATGTGAATTCCACCCTCACCAGTGACCTAGGGCACTTAGTTTAACTTCTCTGAGCCTCCTTCTCCAAGTTTGAAAAAATGAGGTTAATAATGCTTTCTTCACAGCGTTGTTGTGAGGTTAAAGATAATGTACTAATGCACCTGGAACATGTTAGTCCTAACACATTCACATTAGTCCCTGCTCATTTGCTTCTCTTCGTCTCCAACCCTAATCAGAGCATACAGTCCACTAGAAATCTCTGCTCCACTAACATGAGGAGTTTGACTTTTGTTTTGCTAACAAGTCTAGCATGGGTACAGTACCTCTGTTGAAAGCTAGACACCTCTATGTAACCTGAAGTCACAAATTCCCCTGGTCCTGGCTTTTATTTTATTTTATTTTATTTTATTTTATTTTACGTTAGTATGTTTTGCTGGTCCCTGGTCCGTCCTGGCTTTCATGGCTACCCAGTAGAGATAGGTTTTTGTCTTGGATAATGGCACCAGCCACTATCTGGAATCGTGATCTAAACTTAGTGAAACTTGATGCTATTTCCTATGGACTCTGGCTGTTTCCCTGGGAGATAGATGCTGGAGTCTGAGTTTGACACCTAATCTGGATCTTGTGGTTTGGGCTGTTGATTACCTCCTTGTAGAGGGCACTCCCTACTATTGCCATTGTCTTAGCCTATCGTGTTCTAGCTCTGTTTCCTTCCCCACCAGCTGATCCCCCAGCTGAATCCCTAGCATTGCCTAGTGACTCATCTCTCCAGGTTTTAACAGTGAACGCTGACTTTAGATAGCCAGGACTGGGCATCAGCTAAGTTTTTCAATGACAGCTACAGTGAGTTTGCCAAATCAGTCTGTGTCCAGACTATCTGGACTGAATTATCATCAGCATAGCCCAAGACTTCTTAAGGAGCCCCATGATAAGGTGTCTTGTGTCAAGCCCTTTAACTACCTACCTTTTTTAACTAAATAAAATGAACTTGAAAAATACAGACTATGGTTATGATGAACTAAAATGTCCAAGTTACTATTATATGGGCTACAGATTTTGTCTTATGATTTTGCTTTTATTGAATCCATGCAGTGGCTCTATATTAATATTAGTTAAGTTTTAACTCAGCTTGTCTAATGTTCATTTTAAACCTGTAGTCTATCATACAACATACTCTCTACCCTTCCCAGCTTACATCACCTCTAGATTTGATAAACTGGTCACCAACCTTTGACAAAAGTACTAAGGAAAGTGTTGCATAGAACAGGATTAACAATAAAACGTTATAACATGTCACCACATCAGTATTTTCTTGAGTATTTTCAACCAGCTGTTTGAAGCTCCCTGTACCTAGCTCTCTTTTCTCCATCTGACTCAAAGTATTTTGTGGAAATCAAGATGTACTACATCGATGGCATTTTTCTAATTTACACATCTAATCATTCATCCCCAAATCACTTTGGTTCTTCGTTAACCCATGCTGCCTCCTAGTGACCACTGCACACTCTGGATATTCTAAAATGTTACCAAGTGGTCAGCATTGGGAAATTCTGCTCCCAATATTGTCCATAATAAAGGAAAAAGTCAGCAATAGTAGGCTTAATAGAAACTAGCCTTCTACCAAAAAGTCTTTGTACCATGCTCTACACTGCGAAGAAAGGATTTGTAAGTCCTTCTTGTGTGGCTATTCTCCAAATACCCAATTCCAGCAAGCCCACCAGTAGGGTGGGAGGGTGATCATCACCCATAGATGTATCCGTGGAATACGAAAAACTTTCCATTCTCAGAAAATTTTTTATGTGCTAGACTCTGTGCCGAGTGATCTAAGAAAGTAAAATCCTGGCTCTCTTACAAACAGCAACAATCTTATGTCTCTTCTCCTCAGTTTCTATATCTAAAACAAAGATATTGCTATCAGCCTTAAAGACTTGTTATAAGGAGTAGAATAAGTTAAGCACCTAGCACAGGGCCATGATTATAGTAAGAATTTGTTTTTCCCCTCTCTTTTTTATTTTTAAGAATTCTTACCCTATTACTGATTCTGCCTGGAGAAATACCTGTTACGAAAGAAAAATCAAATAATCATTTAGTGCCTAAAGGGATTTCAATAAAGTCCAGCATCCTATTTTTTGTTTTAAATATATTTTTACTGATTTTAAAGAGAGAGGAAGGGAGGGGTAGAGAGAAAAACATCAATGTGAGAGAAACATCAATTGGTCACACTGGGGATCAAACCTGCAACCGGGGTATGTGCCTTGACTAGGAATTGAACCGGTGACCCTTTGGTATACAGGATGATGTTCAAACAACTGAGCCACACTGGCCAGGGCTCCCGCATTCTAGCCTTAAGAATAAGAGGTGAGAACCAAAGAGCAGAAATAAGCAAATACTAGATCGACAAATGCAGTAATAGCAATAGAATCTTCTATATGCAAGGCACTTGGTAGGTGGCACAGACTTTACATATATTATTTCTTTTGATCCTCACAATAACCCTCTGAGGTGGGGAAGGAAGCAAGTATTATTCTTTCCATTCTACAAATAATGAACCAAAGGCATAAGGCTTTTAAAAGACTTGGCCAAGGTTATAGTGGAACTGTGACTTAAGTAAGCAAGTTTAGCACTTGAATAGATTGAAGTTATGTCCTCTGGGTAATAGTGTAATTGTCAGAATCCTCTGGGGATCTCTGTTGGAACCAGTTTCTTAGACATGTTCCACAAGACTTAAAAAGCATTATGAATGTTGACTCTCTAAGTCCTCAAATGAAACTAAGGTTAATTTTTAGCTGCAAATTCAATAGGTACAATTTATAGGGTGACTCCCAATTCTTGTGTGATTGAGCCATAATATCACAGCTAATGAATTTTTTAGGAAAAACAATTCCACTTATGACAGAATAGTAAATTTGGGAGATATCCTATCTAATAAAAGAGTAATATGCAAATTAACTGTCACACCCTCACTCCTTCAGAAAGATGGCTATGGTAAGCAGGAAGCTTGTGTTGCCCTCTGTGATGGAGGAAGCCAAGCTTCTCACCTGCCTTGGCCAGTCCTGAGCTCCACTCAAGGCTACAAAGTTTCAATTATAGAAGATAAATCCCAGACACCAGCTTCCAGCCAGTGGGTGTGGCCAGCCTGAAAACGGCACTCAGCCCCTCATCCATGCTGGCCAGTCACCCAAGCAGGACCCCCCTCACCCTGAAGGGGCTGTGGCCAGCCTGAAAACAGACCTCAGCCCCTCACCCAGGCTGGCCACACCTCCATGGGGTAATGGTTCCCACTGGGGGGGGGAGGGCTTGACCAGCCTGCAAACAGCCATCAGCCCCTCACTCAGGCTGGCCAGGGACCCCAGCAGCATGCCCCACCCTAATCCAGGACACCCTTCAGGGCAAACCAGCTGGCCCCCACCCATGCACCAGGCCTCTATCCTATATAATAAAAGGGTAATATTCAAATGGACCCTAACAGCAGAACGATTGGGAATAACTGGTCACTATGATACACACTGACCACCAGGGGGCAGATGCTCAATGCAGGAGTGCCCCCTAGTGGTCAGTGCGCTCCCACAGGGGGAGCTCTGCTTAGCCACAAGCCAGGCTGATGGCTGCCAGCACAGCGGTGGTGGCAGGAGCCTCTCCTACCTCCTCAGCAGCGCTAAGGATGTCCAATTGCAGCTTAGGCTTGCTCCCCGCTGGCAAGTGGACATCACCTGAGGGGTCCCAGACTGTGAGAGAGCACAGGCTGGGCTGAGGGACAAATTTTTGTGCACTAGTTTGATTATATAATGACTTTGATTTGAGAATCAGGAGATCTGGATTCCAGTCCTGTCAGTCAGTAACTATGCATGTAACTTTGGGCAATTAATCTCTCTTAGTTTCAGTTTCCTCATTCATGACGAATAATGGTGAATAATGTACAGACTTTTTTGTATTAAACAAGAAAATATATATAAAGACTCCTACCCTAGTGCCTGACACATAGCAGGTATTCAATAATTAATCATTGGTATATTTCCTTGCTTCTCTCCCCCTGCCCCATTCTTGTGAGACTCCATTTCACCACTTACAAAATCAGAATAAGGGATTGATCAGTACTTCTCAAAATGTGTGTCCTAGATGAATAGCATCAGCACTACCTGGAACTTGTTAGAACAGTTGGAGGCCCCATTCCAAACCTACTGAATCAGAAACTCAGGATGGGGCTCAGAAATCCATGTTTCCAGAAGCTGTGCCATCCAAACTCCTAGACAGTCCTCTATGATCCCTACTTCCTGGAATTCACACCCTAGTATTCCTGTCCTACTTTGAACTAGAATTGATCTGTCTGATGACTAAAATACCTCAGAAGTGAAGATAAGTCTCTTCCAAGATTAGATTATGAAATGCACTGTGGCTTTTGTCTTTGTTATGCTCTTAATCTTTCCTGGATCACTGGCCTTGGGAAAGCCTGCTGCCAGATTTGCAGGACATCCAGGCAGCTTTACGGAGATGCCTAGGTGTGAATAAGGGGAGCATATCATCCAGCCCACTCAAGCATTCAGATGACTGCAGTCCCAACAAACACCTTGATTGCAATCTCATCAGAGACCTTGAGCCAGAACTCTTCTGCTAAGCCACTCCTGACCCTCAGAAACTGTGAAACCATACACTTTCATTTTACGATGCTAAGTTTAGCATTGTAATATAATAATTTGCTATACAGCAATACGTAACTAATGCTCCAGCCCTCTTAGTGATTCTGATGCACACTGAAGTTTGAGTACCACTGGGATAGATGACTCCTAAGTTTCTTTTCAGCTCAAAAATTTTAGAATTTTGTGGTCAATGTTGGGAATTAAAAAACAAACAAGAAGTGGCTCCTTATCCTTGCACCAAACAAAAGAACATTGGCCTCTGGAGTACTGCTTGCAGGCCTGGCCATTGAAATTCGAGGAGAACTGGGAAAACCTGGAGAAGTTCCAGAGGAGGGCAGCTGAGAGAAGAGGACGCCTAGTGCCACTGCCTTCTCATGGATTCTAAGACAAACAGGACTCCATTGTTGGGAAAAGTCGGAGATGCCAAAGTCTACAAAATCACAGGGCACAAGGTCAAGACTGTGGACTTATTACCTCAAGATCAGGGGAAGCAGTGTTCATGGCAGCAAACATAGTAGAAATGACCCAGACTCCAGAGTGAGATAGACTGGCTTCTGCTCCATAGAAGCCACTCCCTTGGGGAAAATTTTGTCATCTCCCTGAGTCTGGAGAAGGGGGAAAAGACTATTTTCTTGGTGGCCCAAGCATGAGAATCACATCCATCTGCTTAAAGACCCTGCCCCACAGCAGATGTTCAAGGAGTGGCTACTCTCCTTAGAAATGAATGCGAGGAAAGGTGGCTACTTCACACGTCATCTGTACTCTTGTATTGCTGGAGGCGGCCTAAGCTAAGCCTCCAACTGGAGTCAATCTGGGTTTAAATGAACTGGTGAGTTGGTTTATAATTGGCTAAAAGGCAAATGACAGATGTTTGAGTAATGCTTTGTGTTTCAGAGGTTGACATCGCAGAGACTGAACATCCCAGCCTCAGGCACACTGTTTCTTGGTACCCTCCCACCACCCATCACCAGCATGGAACAGAACCCTTAAGGAACAGGACCACTAGAGTGCCCAAAGGAGTGGTTATAGGGGTGGGGAGGATGGGATGATGGCACATCCGATACAAAGGATGAGTTTGCTGCTTCGATCCTCCATGTTTCCTGGAGTGTTTCAGACGGTGGTTTCCCTCTCTCTCTTCTTGGCTTGGAACTGAGGAGTAACTCCTCTGCCCGCCTCTGCCCACTTTGCTGGGAGCCCTTGTCCCTGAGTGCAAATTCCCTCTTGAACATTATAAATGCCCACGGTGGCCTGGCCTCCCTTCAGAAGTTAGGAAGATTACTTTAAATAAGTATTCAGCCCAGGGAGTAGATAATTCATCTCACCTTCCACTTGCTATCTGCCTAACAGCTGTCCCCCTGATGTGCCATAGCTGTTTTCTGCCACAATGCTATTGTTTGGGCAAATATTCTCATCTGGTTACACGACTGTTGAAACTTGCCTGTAAAACGATGAGCCATTTGCGGCAGTGCCACAGCCGAGGGAATTAGTCGCTATTAAAATCATGTTCAAACCAGGGCGTTGCCAAGGTGCTGACACTGGGGAAGCCGCCTGAGGGGCTTGGCTCCTTAACAAAGACTCAAAGATGGCAGGATCTCAGTGGGTTTCCAAATCATGGGAAGACATACCATTCGAGGTGGAGAAGTCACCTGGAGACCACTCCGAAGCCCCTAGTGAGTGAAACCCCTGGGTTTTAAAATATTTTAATACCCAAGAGCCAGAGGTAGCCTGAAGTGTGCAGGTAGAATAGGGAACCTCCAAGATGGGGACCGAGGCGAGGAAGAAGGTGAAGAAAAGCATGTCAATGACCCATTTTTCACTTGCTCCATTATACAGAAGTGTTCATCAACCCCTGACGCTTATCCAAACAGCCGTCAATAAACAAACCAGCGTGTTCCTGCTTGCAACTGAGAGCTGTAAATGGTTGTAAAGTGAGCCGTGTGCCCATGGTGGAATGGTGTGTGTGATGCATCCCAGCAAGACATGCCCACACTTTTCATTTTTGTCAAGTCTGGATTGGCCTGACAGAGGGGCCGGTGGCATGAGTAATGTAAGCTGCCAAGGACCTGCCGTCTCTCCTGTGTCAGTTCGGGATGTATTTGAACGGTGGCCCTCAGCAGCAGGCTGATGCTTCCGGTGGCCTTTTTCCTCAGCCAGGGTTGACGTTAATCCCACCCAGGCTCACTTCTCCAGGCGGAGGGAGGGTGCAGCAGGACTGGAAGGATGAGAGAGGTGAAGTCCCATAGCTAGAGCAGTGGCCTTCCCACTTGTATTTTACAGTCACACCTTCCAGAAGAATTTTTAAAAACTATGCACCCTTTTGCACATTTTTAAGTTGACATCTAAAATATTCCATCATTAATTAAATAGCTGAAAATAATGTAATTTATGATACATGGTAAATATTAATTTTAAAAATGAAGCAGAAATATTATTTTAATGTATCCAACAGGATATAACTATCATAAACCTTAATTCTCATTATTATCTTTTAAAAAATACATATGCAGTCTTAGCCAGTTTGGCTCATGTTTAGAGCGTCGGCCTGAGGACTGTAGGGACCCAGATTCAATTTCGACCAAAAGCACATGCCTGAGTTTAGGGCTCGATCCCCAGTAGGGGGCGTGCAAGAGGCAGCCGATCAATGATTCTATCTCATCACTGATGTTTCTATCTCTCTACCCCTCTCCTTTCCTCTCTAAAATGAATTAAAAATATATATATTAAAAAATAAAAAATACATATGCTATCTTTTTTACTGATTACTTAATACTTTTCCTGCAACAAAACTAAGTATATAAATTGAAGATTTTAAGGAAGTCACCTGGAGACCACCGTGAAAAGTGGACTTTTCCTGTGAAAATCAAATAATCTTTTTTGTAATAGCAAATAAAAAGGAGTCTAAATCGGTGTTCAGAATAACATAAAACACTTCATACCTCTTACATGTTATTTTTACTTAAAAATAATGTTTTTGAGGGGAGACAAACATGAAGTTTATCATCTCCTTTTCTTGGAATACACAATATGAAAATGAGACAAGGATCAAAACCAAATCAGTATGAGTCCTCTGCAAGCTCTTTTCCTTTACTGAAAAGAGAGAGAATGTGGAGAAGTCACACACCTCCTAGATTAGTCTTTCTCAGCACAGTTTTTAGGAATGTTGAATATTCTAAGTCTAGGGTGGGGGGGGAGGAGAGAGAGAGAGAGAGAGAGAGAGAGAGAGAGAGAGAGAGAGAGGAAAGTTTTGCTCTGCATTCATTGGTTAGAGAGGAAATGAGGCCTGCCTGCCTGCTTTGGTTACTTCTCACCCATACTCACTCTCTGCTGTACCCTTAACAGGCTCTCCTGTCAGAAGAAAGATATTCTTTGATAATATTTGGGGGGATGGGTAAGAGAAGTGGTTAAATGAAAATTATTATCCCTCTACCATAGTATATCTGAAGTTATAAGATCCCAATGTGTAACAAAACCTTCCTTCCTAAAGCGTCACCTTCTCTTAATGGAAATGCATATTAGGCAGAAGAAGAGCCTCATAGCAAACCATTGGTGCCTGAGTAAAGGAGGCTAATAAGTACCAGTATTTCAAACTTCACTCCGAGGCAGAGCCTAATATGGATATTTATGGGGAAACGTGGTTACAGGTGCCCCCCCTTTTTTTTTGTAAAGTAAGAGAAGGGCTAGAGAGAGGGAGAGAAGGAGAGGGAAGGAGGGAGAGAGAGACGGTTGTGATCTCTGTGCCCATGCTGAAAAAATAACAAAAAACCTCAAACCCAAATGCCTGCACGAACATTCTTGCAGCAGAAGTACGGCTGCTATCTCATCATGTGTCACTTCTGTCTAGTGGACTGAACGTGGATGCATCTGACTGACAGAGCCTGAATGTCGTGCAGAAAAACCCTGGCTGTATGGGGTCTAGCAAATAGAAGGGTCCTTTCCTGTCCAGTTTCTGCATTATCAGAAAGCATCTAGAAGACGATTGGAATTACTACTGAGCAATCGGATCTGTGATATCCACACAATTGGAAAAGCCTATAAAGAGTTGGCCAGGCTTGAAAGATGGAAAGCTTAGACAAACCCCACAAGACAAGCTGAATTTATCATCTCCACTCCTGTTACCAAAACTCCTAAGCATGTACCCAACCTTGTTTCTTCTCCTGGGTTTCCTGTTTCAGTGAAGGCACCAGCATTCACTCAAGACATTGGCATATCCACATTTGTTGTTTCCCTCTCCTCCCACCCCAGCCCACCAATTTTCCCTCCCTAATATCTTTCAGATCTGTTCCCTTCCCTCTTTCCTCATGGTCGGTGTCTTGTTTAAGACGTTCATCCTCTCTTACCTAGACATGTGTATTTGATCTCTAACAGACCTCCCTGCAGCCAGTCTCTGGCCTCTATATTGATGATGCGAAAGTAATGCTATAACAATATAAGTTGGGACTTCCTATCTCCTTGAGCAATAATGCACAACCCTTGCCACACATCAGAGTCACCTGGGGAGCTTTGAAGGTCCCGATGCCCATGCCACTCCACAGACCAATTAAATTGGAATCCCCGTGTGGGACTCAAACATCAATATTTTTTAAACTCCCCCATCAATACGTGGTCAAAGTTGAGAACTGCTGTTGCATGCAAGAGGCTATTCTCAATCTAGTTTCAAAACCATAGGCTGTTACTTACTTCCCACACCTAAGCTTCAGCCACACCAACTATTTCTTGGTCCTCCAAGCATGCCCTGCCTCTCACCTCTCTGACATTGTATATGGCATGCTCCTGCCACTGCCTGTAATTCCCTTCCTACCCTCTTGACCTAGAAACTCCTACATGTTCATGAATGTACTATTCCACTGAAGCTATGCTCTCTACTCTTTGTACCTTCCATCATGACAGTACTTTTCCACTGTGTAATAACTGATTTATTTGCATGGCCACCTTCCCCATTAGAACCCTGGGTTTATTGAAAACAGAAAACTGACTCCTGTCTGTGTCCCCAGTGCCTAGCACATTTCAGTTGGCTCTCCAGCACACATGTACTGAATGAATAAGTAAATGAATTAATGAATCAATGAGGCATATGAAGCTGTTGACTTCACGTGGTTCACCCACTCTTCCAACTCACTATCCTCTACTAAGTATATTAATTAAGGAAAAGGCCCACACCCAAGTTTTTCTCTATCAAATATTCCAATTTGTGTCTCTGGAGATACAGAGGAACATTAAAACAAGTAATGAAAACCATACAGGCCTGATGTGATATTAATATCCAAGCCCTTCTCTTTAGGGTAAGGGAAGTGCTTTTATTTTGGTCATATTTGGATGTTCAAACACTCAACTCTTTTTAAGATTATTATTTGGAAATCCTCACCTGGGCCCATTATATCAGAATGCATGCTTCTAGATATCAGGGCTTTTGTTAATAATTACAGAGAATTCTCAGTCTCTCCACCTGCAATTATTCAAGCATCTTCATCCTGTAATTCAATAACTCTGACCATTCTGTTGCAAATTCCCTACTGACATTTCTCTGCAATGCTGAGAGCTAAGTACGCTTTAATCTCCAAAATGGACTGTCTTCATGTTCTTTCTCTCTTTCTTGTGCTTTCTCCCTCTTACTCTTGCTCTTCACCCACCCCACCTCAACTTTTCCCTGCGCCCTCCATCCTCTCCCATCTTTCTTTCCAGAAGAGGTCAGAGATCAGACGGGGGGGGGGGGGGGGGTGAGCATCACTTGCAAAAATTCCTCAACTTGCAGAAATCATTTACCCCAATTTTGGCCTTTACACCTATCTCCTCTTATCTATGGGAATTATGTCTCAAGACCCCCAGTGGATGCCTCTACCTGGATGAGAGCCTCCAGATAGATCCAGGGCTTCAAACTATTACTCTGTTCAGCCTCTTTATCGCTCAACTCCACTTTCCTCTGTTTTCGTTATCGGCATGTTCTCTTTACATGGAGGGCCTCGTCAGCTAGCATACTGCTAGCATAGCTGTTCCAATGGTAACAAAAGAAAAAAAGGTCCATTTTCCAACTGTTTCTAGGCAGAAAACAACTACAGATGTCTAATACTGTATCTAGACTAATGAGAGCTATCTGAATATAATATGGTCCAGGCAGAACCAGGATCAGGCTAGGCTAGAATGCAGGAGCTGGGAGCCACAGGGCCAGAGGTGCAAAATATGAGACACACATGCTGCCAACACTACCTCACCCACAGCAGACATAACGAATCAATCCTGGCCCTCTAAACTGTGGGGCCCTGGAATCCTTTCAACACAAGCTCTACTGGTGAGTCGTTGAACCTTATTTGCCATCTGTGCATTAAACTCTCTATTCAGCCAGTAGAGTTTCAGCACATACTAAGTATTTAATATATATTGATTTATCAAAACTACATTTGGCCCAAAGAGTGAACTTAGTAACGATGACGTGGATGAAAAGAGGCCACATGCTAACCTGACTAGCTCAGGGAAGGCCTATGTGGCAGCCTTGCAAACTCAGAGACCTAAAGTAAGCACAAAGGATGGTCTTAAGTTAAAACTTTTTAAACTAAAAGCAGGTTATGGTGGGTAGTCATGTCCTAGGCTGGTATCTTCCCTGACAAAGGTTAATCTTTACCGGAGCTGAGTCTATTGTCTTTTTGCATCTACAATAACATATCGTTGGAATATCCAAGTAATTTTCTCTTACCAAACTCCTCAAATACACTCTACAGAGACCACAAAACCCTTCATTGATATTGAGTTAAGTTGTTGACTGCTAGCTATCCTGTACCCATCTAGGTAAAAGGAATATGTGTCTATCATTTTATTTTTTATCCAGTCTCAGAGGTTTCTCTACTTTGCTTTTCCCCACCTCCCTAATCTATCACTAACGGGTTTCATGTAACCCACTTCCATCTCCTCTTTTGATTGTAATGTGTAAAACTAGGTGCAAAACTGCCATTCTCCAGAGCATTATCTCATTCTGTTGAGATTCTGCTTCCCAGCAACTGTCAATAGTTTGGCTCAAATAAACTCACAAAAAAATTCTTCACAGGTTTGAATATTTCTTACATTAACAATGGTGTGCCCACCATTAGGGACCTGAGGTCAAAGCACTTTCATGGAATTAGAGGTGGGTGCAGGGCCCAAAGCCAGGAAATCACAGAGGGCCATGTGGGGAGTCCCTGGGACTGCTACATCTCCCTGTCTCTAATCTTGACCCCTCCCCCTGCTGACAATGCGTTCTCCATGCCACAGCCATGAATCACGACCTTCTTTAAAACCTTCTTTGATCTCCCACTGCTTTTAGGATAAAGACAAGACGTTTCCTATGGCTTCCAAGGCTGCCAGGCACAGTCCCTGACTCTCTCACTGGACTTACTTCCCCTTGTGACTTCACCTCATCGTCATCTCCAACCCCCCATAGTGCTGGGAAGCGTGAGATTTTGCTCCAGCTGCAAAGGGAGCCCAGTCCTGTCAGACCTGAGCTGCATTGGGAATGCAAAGGGCCCAGGGCTCAAAAGTGCCTTTCATGAACTCCGGAGCTGCAGTCTCTTTAGCCTGACGGACAAGAGCACCAGAGGGCAGCACCTGGCACTGCCATTTGGCTCAGCTGCAAAGACTAAAGAACCAAGCCTCACAGGACGTGCAGTGTTCCCCTGTGGGACGGAAGTCCACACTGACCACATGAAAAGTACCATTTCTTTCTGTCAGGCCGTCCACTGGCTCTGCAGGCTGGAACCTGATGCTGCAGCTAGAGGCTGCACGTTGGACTAGAGCGCAGCAGAAAGGGTGTGGAGCACTTCCTTAGCATTTACCACCATGCTGGCAGGTTCCGAAGATAAACAGTGCGCCCATTCCCAAAAGGAGCTGGGGTTTGTTGCAACATCTCACAGCCATTAATCTCGGGGGGAAGCTGCAGCAGTTCGTCCAGTTTCCTTTTCCCAGAGCAGGCATGCTTGTTTTTGTAAATGCACAGTGACTAATCCATAAACTTTACACACCTGCATGGGGCTGTCACGTGGGTGGCGTTTCCCATGCTCCTTGAGGGAGCTGTTTTTATCTGTGCTGGGAAGGGTCTGATCGGAAGGAAGAAGCTTCCACCCTCGCTGGTTTGGCTCAGTGGATATAGCATCAGCCTGCAGACTGAAGTGTTGCAGGTTTGATTCTGGTCAAGGGTATATGCCCAGGTTGCAGGCTCGGCAGCCGATCAATGATTCTCTCTCATCACTGATGTTTCTATCTCTCTCTCTCCCTCTCCCTTTCTCTCTGAAATCAATAAAAATACTTTTTTTTAATTAAAAAAAAGGAAGGGAAAAAGCTTCAGCTATCACTGCAAAAGTCAGTCTGTCTCTGAGAGTCTTTCTTTTTTATTTTATTTTAAAATTTATTTTTAGAGAAAGCGCAAAGGAGAGGGAGAGAGAGAAACATCCATCAGCTGACTTCTGCACACCCTCTACTGGGGATCAAGTCTGAAACTTAGGCATGTGCCTCACCAGGAATTGAACCCTCAACCTTTTGGTGCATGGAGCCACACTCAGCCAACTGAGCCATACCAGCCAGGGCTCTGAGAGTCTTTCTTAAAGGTCAGTCACAGCAGAAGTGAGCTTGGCAAAGAAGATGTGTACAGACACCAGGGCTCTGGACCTCACTGCCAAGGAATTACACCAGGTCTTTGAGTCAACCATGGCTTATCCTGCCCTGTAGTTGATAAAACACCAGCTGTGGGCATCTGGAATATTGACAGAGGAAGAGAACTACAAAGGAGGCCAGACACTGTCATGAACTTGAGCCTTGAGAAGCTTCTGCAAAGAAAGAAGGGGTGACCTGAATACTGTCATTCTCTAAAGCAGGGACACCTCCTGGCCTTCCAATTCTGGCTGTGAGTATGAGGAATCCTAATTCCACCTGAGCCCATCCTTCCCATGATAATACTCTAAATTTAAATGGTCTATAAATGGTTTAGATAACAGTGAGGAAACCCATCTAAGTACGTAAGGATTACCATTTATACAAACCTCTGTAGAGATCACATTTCAATTCTCAGGGAGGAAAAAACCTACAAGCAGGTCTTGTACAAATCCAAGATATATATATATATATATATATATATATATATATATATATATCCCTAATAAACAAATAGACCGATCAACAGAACAACTGAACAACCAATCAACCGGTCACTATGACATGCGCTGATCACCAGGGGGTGAGTGCAGAACATGGCAGGCATTGGCCATGGCAGGATAGTTGAGCAGGTGAGCGGGGACACCAGACCAAGGTGGGGTGCCAGTCGCTGTCATCAGGGCAAGCCTCTGGTGATTATTGAAAATTCTTTGCTCCCGCACGCCACAGTCCTGCACGGTGCTCACACCCGCTGCTGGTGCCTAATGCCAGTCATGATCATTCAGCGCTGTCAGCAGGTGTGAGCAGCGGCTGCTGGCCCTGATCACCCCTGAGGGCTTCTCCATGCTCCTGAGGGGCGATAGGGGCAGCAGCTGCCACTCACACCTGCTGCTGGCGCCAGCCCCAATTGCTACGTGTCATCAGCAGGGGCAAGCAAGGCTGGCACCATCAGCGCATGGGAGCAGTGGCAGCGGGAACAGGGCTGCTGGCAGACAGGGCAGCACGGGTGGCAGCAAGAGGGGCTGGCAGAGGCACAGATGATGGGCCAAGACCCACCTCTGTGCCCAGCACAGCCCTGTGGCCCACAGTTCCTTTCCAGGTGCATGAACTCATGCATTGGACCCCTAGTATATATATAGAAGGCATCATCCATACAGAACACAGTGTGACTAGTGTCCCACTGCTCTGCAAGCAGAAAAAATATTTTTGATTCACAAAAGTAGAAACTGAGTTTCAGAGGATGACCTAAACATGGGCACAGGGGTAAACTAAGGACTAAATTACCTTCGATCTGACTCTTGCCCACTGATATTTCTATTTGATCTTATCCCCTCCCCCACTTCTCTGGACTTCGGTGGGTTTTCCAATATCTAAGGCCTTCCGAAGGCTGTGATTCAGTCACTAGGACTAAAGAGATGGTTAGAAGAATTGAAAGCCTTAAAACCAAGCCCACACCAGTAGGTGAGGCTCCAAGCTATTGATTAGCCCAATTTCCTTTCCTCACTAGGAGCACAGCAGGCTCTATGCCGGGAGTGTGAGCTGAGAACACACTCTCATGGAGCTAAGAGAAGTCTGGGAAGAAAAATCTTAACTGTGTGGAAATGTTATTTGTTAAGAAGCTCATGCCAAGCAAATGCCCCTAGAAAAATCCTTTAAAATGTAGTCATCATAGCAATGACAACACCAACAGAAAAGCCCAGCATATTCACATAGCATATTCTGACTTTCAACATTATCTTACATATATTATTCCACATTATTTTCACATCTCCATTTTATAGATAGGGAAATAAATATCCTCAAAAGCATGAAGTCACTTTGCCCAATGTTGCACAAGTGATTATTGCATTTTCATGGAAAGATTTTTGTGATGTGCTCAGAAAAAGAGAGAGAAAAAAAATAACAAAGGAAAGAGAATAATGCCATTTGCCTCAGTTTGCCAACTTTTATGCTATGTACTAGAGATACCAAGAAGCATAAAATGCAGTCTTGCCCATAGTTGGTTGCAGTAGACTTGGTAAATTTAGACACATGCATTAACAAATTCTAGTGTTTTGAGGAAAGAACCTGTCATGTCAATAAAATTAAAAATATCCTCTTCAATCCAGCAAATCCACTTCTAACAATCTAGTATAGAAATAAAGTGGCCAGTAACTTGGAATAGATGCATAAGGATCTTTAATGCAGTATTACAGAAGTCCATAGATAAGATAAATGCCCATCATAAGAGTATATGATACTTGGCATTTGCTTCAAAATATCTCATGGGGGTGGAGACAATGAAGTGGATGGGGGTGGGGCACAGAACCAAACCAAAGTAGACCCTGAATTGGTCATCATGAAAACTGGGTAATGGGATCTATTATTCTAGTCTTTCTACTTTGCATATGCTTAAAAATTTCCATAATAAAAAAATTTAAATAAGCACATATCAATAGAATGGTTGACTAAGCAATAGTATGTCCTCTCCATAGAATACATGCAGCTATATAAAGAATGAATTGAAGTTATACCAAGCTGTATATCTGGACTTGAAGAAACTTCCATAAGGTGTTTTAAGCAAGAAAATCAGGAACATGTGCAACACTGATTTCATTCTTGTATAAGAAAGAATGAGCAAAAATGCTCTGCATTTTATGTATGCACAAAAATTTGTGCACTCGGGAGGACCCTCAGCCCAGCCTATGCCCTCTCGCAGTCTGGGACCCCTCAGGGGATGTCCATCTGCTGGCATGCCTGGCCAGCCTGGGTGAGGGGCTGATGACTGTTTGCAGGCTGGCCACAGTCCCTTCAGGTTTTGGGTTCCTACTAGGGTATCTGGCCAGCCTGGGTGTGGGGCTGAGGGCCCTTTTCAGGCTTTCAGGCTGCCCACAGCTCCCATTGACCCAACGTCCCAGCGAGGCTGGCTGGAATCAGGTTTCTGGGGTTTATTTATCTTCTATAATTGAAACACTGTTGCTTTAAGCCAAGGCCTAGGCAGGTAATGAAGCCTCCCTCCTGTTTGCTTCATCTCTCTGGCTTCTATAATTGAAACAATGTTGCCTTAGTAGAGGCCCAACCAGCCTAGGCAGACAGTTTCCTCCATTGCTGGTGCAATGGAAGCCTCTTGTTTGCTACAGCTCTATGGCTTCTACATTTGCAACTATGTTACCTCGAGCAGAGAGAGGCCCAGCTGGCCTAGGCAGACAGTTTATTCCTGATGCAATGGAAGCCTCCTGTTTGATCTAGTTCCATGGTGGTTGGCTTCCATCTTGGCTGGGTTAATTTGCATACAGCCACTCTGATTGACTGGTGGGCGTGGCTTGGCTGGTAGGCGTGGCTTAGGTGTCCCAGAGAAAGAGTCAATTTCAATATTACTCTTTTATTAGAGTAGTTGTGGATTTGAATATGATTATATGTGTTATAAGAAAGTAGAATAAATAACAGATGGACCTGGATTATGGAGCTACAGTAGTCATAGGGTTATGTGGATAAAAAGAAGAGGAAGAAAGAGACAGAGGGAGTCAACTAAAAAAGAAAAACCAACTAAAAAATATACTGTCTGCTCCCACTGACAGTGCATTGTGCCATTTTTTTTTTTAACTCTATTTTGCTGGTTCCTCTTCCTTCAAAATCACCTACAAACGCTTCACCAGAACAGTCACTACTCCTGAATGGCAAGAACAGGGCAGGAGAAACTTTGGCTTTCTTTGGTTAGTCCTCAAAAGCCCAAATCTCCTCGATCTCTGTCTCTTCTCTCAGTCTTCGCCTGGGATCTGTGGCTAGACGTCCTGTGGTTGCCTTAAGAAAACCATTTTCAATTTCAATGTTACAAAATTTTACTGTGTGCCTTCTACATTCTAGGACTGGGCTCCTCTGACCTAAATTATCCATGGCTCTTCTAGTGTCTGTCTCCCGGTAACTGGAGACAGGCCAGGGAAAAGTCTGTGTAGGTAAGAAGACAGAGGAGGCCCATATGGCCGAAGAGTATCGAAACAATCGCTAGGTTCCCGTAGAGCTGGAACTGTGGGAGGAGGTTTGTCTCAAGACCACCTCCAACCTGCAGTGTAGCGAGTGAGTTTGAAGTAGAAATTGGACACAGGGAAGTCTGCATCCAAAGAAATGGACACAATGCGCTCTTTGCCTATATGGTGCCCGTTGATCTATTAAAAACAGATTGCTATAATCATTAGCACATATCAGCAAATATTTACACAAATGAACGTTAAGGCTTTCTTGATGGTTAAGGGAAGAAGGATTGAGATGACTAAAAAGGAGGTGATAATTGGGGGAGCTTTATTCTGGCAAAGATTAAAGAGTCTTGAGCTCCTAAGAAGCCATTAACCTTTATAGAAGCATTGAGAATGTTTTCTCTGAAGGTGAAGAGTAGGGCAAGATATTTGGGGTAGTGGGCCCTGGGTTTCTCAGGCAAAAAAGAGTGTGTGGGCAAGCTTATTCTGAATGTGCCTCCCCCCATCACCTTTGCTGGGCTGGGGGCATTCTCTGTTGGGAGGTCCACAGGCTTTTGGAAATGGGAGAGAGGGTGGTCTTTGGGGAGAAACAGAAGGATGGCCAGGAATTCCTGCAGGACCAGACATGTCCTCACTTCTTTCTTCCTATCTACCCTCTTCCTTGGTAATATCATAAAATGTAAAGATGAGGGAGTGTTTTAACCTATTTTAGTTACAGGGACACCATCATCAAGTACTGACTGGGCCCCTTGCCAGGTTCTGATGGGGAGACTGGAAAAGTTCTGCTTGTTCTGGGCGCTCTCCATCTGCTTGCAGTACATCTTCTCTTAGGAGTTCAGGAATGAAAGCCTTTTGAATGTATTTGCTTCTATAAAATGATAGAGACAAAATTCAAACAGATACATACAAAACTAATAAGATTCTGTTACATGAAATACTAAACAATTATTTTTCTTTATGTACTTTCAAAAAGATTCACTTTAAAAGGGGTGGTTTGTTTGTTTTTGTCTTAAAGTAAATTTGTCATTGCATTAAACTAGAAATGAATTTTGGGGAAAAAGAAAGTTCTGATTTCCAATAGAAATTCAAAGAGTAGTTTATGATGATGATATAGTAAACATAACTAGCAAACTCTGTGAAATGGTGCTGTTATTATTCCCACTTTGTAGATGTGGAAAGGAAGGTGAAGTGACTTATCTTAGATCAAATTGGTTAGTTAACTGGTAGAATCAAGATTCTAATTTCAACTTATCTAATTCTGAGCCAAAATGTTTACTCATTTGTGACAAATTGTTTGGTATAATGTTATTTATATAAAGAAATATAAGGCAAGATACAAAATTATATATAGGGTACAATATCAATAATTAAAACATTATATATAGGGGGAAAAACTAGAAAGAAATACCATGGATTCCGGATGATTTTTATATTTTCAACTAGAGGCCTGATGTATGAAATTCATGCAAGAGTAGGCCTTCCTTCCCCCCATTGCTGGCACCAGCTTCCCTCTGGGACCTAGGACCCAGACTTACCTTGCAGCCCTGGCTTCATCCATCTGGAAGGTCGTCCAAAAAGATATCCAGTCTAATTAGCATGTTATGCTTTTATTATTATAAACTAGAGGCCCAGTGCACAAAAATTTGTGCACTCGAGGGGGTGGGTCCTCAGCCCAGCCTGTGCCCTCTTGCAGTTTGGGACCCCTTGGGGGATGTCCACCTGCTGGCTTAGGCCTGCTCTCTGGAGGTATCGGGCCTAAACTGGTAGTCAGATATCCCTCTGGCTGCCCGGGAGCCCTCAGGGGATGTCCACTTGCCAGCGGGGAGCAGGCCTAAGCTGCAGTTGGGCATCTGTAGCACTGCTGAGGAGGCAGAAGAGGCTTTCACCATCACTGCTGTACTGGCAGCCATCAGCCTGGCTTGTGGCTGAGCAGAGCTACCCCTATGGGAGTGCACTGACCACCAGGGGACATCTCCTGCATTGAGCGTTTGCCCCCTGGTGGCCAGTGTGTGTCATAGTGACCAGTCATTCTCAGTCATTCTGCTGTTAGGGTCTATTTGCATATTACCCTTTTATTATATAGGATAGAGTTCTGGTGTACAGGTGGGGGCTGGCTGGTTTGCCCTGAAGGGTGTCCCAGATCAGGGTAGGGGTCCCGCTGGGGTGCCTGGCCAGCATGGGTGAGGGGTTGAGGGCCGTTTTCAGGCTGGCCACATCTCCTGGTGACCCAAGCAGGCCAGGGCAGACCAGAAGAAGGTATCTGGGATTTATTTATCTTCTATAATTGAAACTTTGTAGCCTTGAGCACAGCCCAGAACTGGCCAGGGCAGGTAGGAAGCTTGGCTTTCTCCATTGCTGGGAGCAACCCAAGCCTCCTGCTTACTCCAGCTCTGTGACTGCTGTCACCTTAGTTTGGTTAATTTTCATACTTGCTCCTGATTGGCTGGTGGGTGTAGCGGAGTGGCAGAGTGATGGTTAATTTGCATGCTTCTCTTTTATTAATGTAGATAGTTTTTAAAATGTTTTGTCATGACCATGTATTCCTTTAACAATCAGAAAGCAATAAAAGTACGATTAGCAAATTCTGGTTTCCCAATATACCCTCTGGATCTGTGGACAGCACTTTATGGATACTTTAAAAAATGCAGAGTGCTGTGAATTTTATCTATGTTCTAGGTATTTTAATTCTAAGAAGGTATTCTAACTCTACATTTGATTTTTTAACATCCTGGTTAATATGTGAGCTCATATTGAATTTATGTTCAGTAAAAGCCTAGACTTTTTCCACATGTACTGCAGAAAAACCAAGATTCCCCTATGCTCTTCTTCTTCACATTTATTTATTACATTTAAAATGTTTATCTTGTTATGTACAACCTTATTAGTTGTGGTACAAAATACAATTCCACTTAAAAATTTCTTGAATCTTAATTTCTTTAGCATTTAAAATAGCTGCATACTTAGTGATGTTTAACTTTCTATATAGTCACCCATTAAAATACAGGACAGGGGCTAACAATGAGTCGTGTGGAGGCTGCTTGGTCCTCCCCCATGTGGGACAGTAATTCACATATCAGCTTCCTTTTTGTGTAATAAGTCCACAGTAATGAGCTCTTCTAAGTATATTATCATCCAATCCATATTTATTGCCAGATATTTCCATAATAATCTCAAAATATTAGGAGAGTTCTCCCAAATGTGTTGTTGAAATCAAGGCAAACCACTTCTGCAGAAGCCACTTATTCACCAACCTCTTAACCTGCTTAGAAAAGGAAATGATTACATCCATAACATAAATTCTTCATTTATTCAACAAGGTGTATTGAGGGCCTCCTATGCGACACATTGTGCAGACCCTGGGGATAGAAGAGTGAAGCTGGCAGTGAAGTAAGGTGTCGGTAGGAGATCCAGTTGGGAACTGGATTCCACACAGAGACAGGTGTCGGGATGAGGTCTCCGCCTCTGGTGTTCCAAGCCTGAAGCTTCCTGACCAGACGCAGCTAGCTGTCTTTGTCCCAGTGCTCCCACTGGCTGAAAGCTTCCTCCCAACCTGCCTCTGCATCTGGATCCATAACACTTCTTCCGGGTGGGCAGGTATGCTGAAGCGCTCTCCTTTCTACTCAGGATCCACGTCGCCCTCTCCTCCAGGCCTCTGTTGCTCAGTCCGTGGCTAGGAGACTGGCAGCTTCCTTGGCAGCGTCCATGGCACTTTGTCGCAGGAAGCATATAATTAATGTTGTTTATCTGAAGGGAGAAAAAGCACTTGGGCTTCTGTGAAGTTCTATGAATCTGCTTTCCGAGAGACCAGGGCACAAATCTTTCCCTTCCCAGCATGTGCCTCCATGGTAGGCACAAAAACTCAGCCTCCCCAAGCCCTTCCCTTCCTGGTTAAATGGCTACCCACCCAGTTTATCAGGGAAAGAAAAGTGACATTGGAACCGTCCTTGATTTTTCTCTTTCCAGTACCTGCCATGTGCAATTCTCCAACAAGTTCTACCCGTTCTCCCTTCAAATACCCTGAGCCTGATTATTTCTTAACATTCCTATTGCTGTCAGCATCCTTTCTCTCTTAGTCTGTGTAACAGCCTCCATCGTGGTCTCCCCACTTCCACTTCCCCCCAACCCCTCCATTCTCTGCTCAGCAGCGGATCGGCCCTTTACAAACATCTACTAGCTCAGGGCCTGTGCTGCTCAAACCCTCCACTGCTTCCCTGAAACCCTTAGCATGAAATCTCAACTCCTTGCTATGATATAATTTATTTGGGGTCATTTCAGGAGGAAAAAGTTGTGCCATTTCATTTCATGTCACAAATGCCACTGAGCTTAAGAATAGCAGAGGACGATGTGTTCCATGAGCTGTGCTAACGGGGAGATGGGGCTAGTTTTCCTGTCACCTGAATCTGATGAGAGGGAGGTGATATATCCCTGGTGTTTGGACCTTCATCTAGGTGGCACAATCAGCAACCCCCTGCTTGCACATCCCCTTGCCTGAGGTTGAGATACCTGTTGGATGCTCAGGGCTGCTGACTTGACTGGGATCTCACTGTGAGCTTGTGAGCTGACAGCGGGGTTTGGCTGAGAAATGGGCTTTACTGCATTGGTTGGTCCCTTGGGCTGAGTGGCTTAAAACAGTAGACATTTTTGTCTCACAGTTGAAGAGCCTGAAAGTGAAAGGTCCAAGTGTCAGCAGGTTTCTTCTGAGGCTGTGGGAGAACCTGTTCCCTGCCTCTCTCCTCAATGCTGGTGTTGGCTGGCAATGTTTGGCATTTTTTTTTTTTTTTTTTTTTTGCTTATTCATGCATCACCCAGGTCTCTGCCTTCATGTTTACCTGGTGGTCTCTCTGTGTAGCTGTGCTTCCAAATTGCCCCGTTTTGTAAGAACGCTGTTCAATTTAATAAAAATCATGCATACTCTTTTCTGTCTACTGGCTCACATACATGAGAGAAAGAGAACCCACAGGATGCACCAGACAGAACATCCAGTAATCTTTTTTTGTTTTGTTTTGTTTTTAATTTCAAAGCATTTCAACAACTTTTCTTGACAGAAGCTAATCTTGAACAACAAAACCTTGCTTTCTGGCACTTTTCAAAGAAATCGTCAGCAAAACTAAACTCATAAAGCTCCCATTTATGAAGCTATTAAAAATAAATGTGTCAAAATCAGACCAGCATCTCAAGTTGAAGGAATAAAAATAATCATTAAAAAGGTGGAGATGCCTGGCCAGCATAGCTTAGTGGTTGAGTGTTGACCTATGAACCAAGAGGTCACTGCTCCACTCCTAGTCAGGGCATATGCCTGGCTTGTGGACTTTGATCCCTAGTGTGGAGTGTGCAGGAGGCAGCTGAGCAATGATTCTCTCTCATCATTGATGTTTCTATCTCTTTCACCCTCTCCCTTTCTCTCTGAAATCAATTTAAAAAAATTTTTTTAAATAAAGGTAGGGACATATTGAGAGAAAAAAACTCTATAGACATCTGCTGATGTCAGAATCCCTGCTGTTGGTCAACCTCTCTTTAAAAAGCAAACAAGCCCTAACCGGTTTGGCTCAGTGGATAGAGAGTTGGCCTGCAGACTGAAGGGTCCCAGGTTCGGTTCCGGTCAACGGCATGTACCTTGGTTGTGGGCACATCCCCAGTAGCAGGTGTGCAGGAGGCAGCTGTTCGATGTTTCTCTCTCATCGATGTTTCTAGCTCTCTATCCCTCTCCCTTCCTCTCTGTAAGAAATCAATAAAATATATTTAAAAAGCAAAACAAAACAAAAAAAACACAGCAAAAAGACACCCTTCCTCCTCGTCATCTCATGAATCTCGCCAACTCCCATGCTCCTGACGTGAGAACTAATCCATGAAGAAGAACCGTATCTTTGCTCCCCATTAGGATTTCCTCCGGCCTAACTCTTTCCCCACTGTAACTTAAGAGTTTATGCCTGACTCCTTCCTGTAGCTCTGAGTTCCGGGAAGGCAGGTGCTGTGTCGTGCGTATTTCTGTATCCATTGCACCTGGCTTAATGTCCTGCAAATCTCTTTTTATTGAATGGAGCTGAATTGAACTGAACTAAATTCCTCTTTTAGGTCCCAGCCTGTAAGCATCGGTAGCTCTGCTAAAAGGGCCCAGCCCTTTAGCTTCGTTGCAAACTCAGCTTTCTCTCAATTACAACTGTCACTTAACAGGCAATTATATAACACAGCTCAGCCAGAGAAGGGTCAATTGTTCCCCTTTGACTACACTGCAGCGTATATATACGTTTGGAAAGCCACAGAGGTGCCATTTAGTGGAACAAAGGCCTGCACAATTAATCTTATTTCCAACTACTAATTACGTATTAGTGCTAAATAACAATTCTCTCTCCTCTTTGGTATAAGTGGGTCTTGGATCCTTGAGTGCCTCTATAGAAGTCACCCTTCCCATCACAAAGGCTGAAAACTTTGTGGGAAAGAAACCCACGAATGGATGGGGTAGAGTCCTTATCTTAACTAATAAAAGCGAAATATTAAAATTAACCGTTTTTCCGGGACAGGGGTGAGCCACACCCACCAGCCAATCAGAATGGCTGTATGCAAATTAGCTCAGGCAAGATGGCAGCCAGCAGCCCTGGAGGCCAGTGCAGTGCCAGCGGCAGGGTGAGCGGGATGTGGGGGTGGGCGGGAGGAAGATGGCATGGTGGCGGGTGGTGTGGGGGTGGGGAGCCCATCGGCGGGGTGGCAGGTGGTGTGG
>PVJC01016215.1:0-34004 GCA_004026665.1 Murina feae | reverse complement strand
GCAATGCCCTAGCTCAGTGGTTCTCAACCTTCTGGCCCTTTAAATACAGTTCCTCATGTTATGAACCAACCATAAAATTATTTTCATTGCTACTTCATAGCTGTAATGTTGCTACTATTATGAATCGTCATGTAAATATCTGATAGGCAGGATGGTCTTAGGCGACCCCTGTGAAAGGGTCGTTCGACCGCCAAAGGGGTCGCGACCCACAGGTTGAGGGTCTGGCTGGTTTGGCTCGGTGGATAGAACCTTGGCCTGTGGACCAAATGGTCCCAGGGTTCAATTCCTGTCAAGGGCATGTACCTCGGTTGCAGGCTCCTCCCTGGACCAAGCCCTAGTGGGATGCATGTGGTAGGCAACCCATCAATATGCTTCTCTCACTGACATTTCTCTCTGTCTTTCTCTCTCTCTTCCACTCTCTCTTAAAACCAATGGGAAAATATCCTCTGGTGAGGATTTTTTAAAAATGCAACAAGTACATACTCTTTGTGCTCATGTGTAAATATACCTGTGATATACTCTCCTGAGAGGAAATGGTTGGGTCAAAGAGTGCATGCATTATTTATTTATTTATTTCGCTCTTGCCAAGTTCCCCTGAGGAGGTTGTATGACGTGTCCTGCCACCTGTATGGGAGCTCAGTTCTCCCACATCCTCACCACACACTTTTTATCTGCCGTAACTTTTTTATCTTTCTCAGTTGTGATGGTTTCAGAACTGAGCTATAACCACCTTGGTGCTTCGATCAGAGCAAATGTGTGTTCATGAGGACGAGGCAGCACTGGTCCAGACCCGCCCTCGCCTTACCCAGGAATATGTCAGGGCACCCCAACAGAGACGCCCCTCCCTGTCCTGTGAGAACTCCTTGCCTCGCAGACCTGCCCAGCATCCTCCCAGGAGCTAGGGCAGCGAGTCTGTCTCTCACTTGTCCCTGAAACACCACAGGCCCCGAGCGCCCCAGGCAGCAGCACCAGGCGGTGCTGGAAAGAGAGATGCTGCCCTGACCGGTTTGGCTCAGTGGCTAGAGGGTCGGCCTGCGGACTCAAGGGTCCCAGGTTCGATTCCAGTCAGGGGCGTGTACCTTGGTTGCGGGCACATCCACAGTGGGGAGTGTGCAGGAGGCAGCTGGTCGATGTTTCTCTCTCATCGATGTTTCTGACTCTCTATCCCTCTCTCTTCCTCTCTGTGAAAAATCAATAAAATATTTTTTAAAAAAAAGTGAGAGAGAGATGCTGCAAGTTCTCAAACATAAAGGGAGTGAGGTCGGAGCAGGCCCACCTTGGGCTCCGGTGAGCAAGAACTGGAGAATCCTATTTGGAAATTCAAAGAAGTCAGCTTTGGACTCCACGGAAGGAGGTCGCATTTGCTCCAGCATCAGTTAGCGTTCTCGGTCACAGGCCCAGAGATCCACTGCAGCTAGTTAGCGGACAAAAAGAAGTGTGTTAATGAGTAGTGAGTAGCTCACAGAATCCCAGGATGCAAAGAATGAGGCTGCTGTTCCTGAGAAATGCCCGAGTCACCTCCAGAGCAGGGATAGTGGCCCCTCCGCAGCGCTGGACACAGGCGCCAAGACCCCATGCTGGGCTGGGTGCCCCAGCAGCGCTTCTGCCACGGCCACTGCCTGCGTTGTGCCCCCTCCCATTCACCTACTAAAGCCCTAACCCCTAACCCCCAATGTGAGTCTTTGGGGATGAGGTATTTATTCATTCATTTTGATGTTTTTATTGATTTTAAAGAGAGGAAGGGAGAGGGAGAGAGAGATAGAAACATCCATGATGAGAAGCATCGATCGGCTGCCTCTTGCACGGCCCCTACACAGTTCGATGATTGTGACCAAGCCCACAACCATCCAACTCTGACCTTCTGGTTTGTGGGTCACTGCTCAACCACTGACACACCAGCCGGCCTGGAGATAAGGCTTTTAGATCATCATGAAGGTTAAATGAGGCCATAAGGATGGGGACCTAGTCGGATGGGATTGGTGGCTTTAGAAAAAAAAAAAAAGGAATGTGAGGATGTAGAGAGAAGGCAGCATCTGCAAGCCAGGAAGAGAGCTCTCGCCAGATCCTACCACGCCGGAGCTTGATCTTGGACTTTGCATCCTTCAGAACTGTAGGAAAATACCTTTCTGTTCTATAAGCCATGAGCCTACGACCCTTTGCTGTGGAAGGCTGAGGCAGCCCCCTGTCTGCATGCTGCTTTGCATCCGTTTCTGTGCAGCGGATGCTGAGCCTAAGCCAGGACAGCCCTTGGTCAGGCTAGGTCCCATGGTGACATGTTGTCTTCACAGCGGGGCTGGGCATTGGAGTCCCTTTCCCACTCTAGAGGCCAAGCCCAGGGAAGCTGTGAAGATGCGTTGGGACTGGGACTCCGAGGAAGGTCCAAGCAAGGTGGGGAGCAGCTGCCAAGAGGCCTCTCCCACGTGGTCACACTTCCTCTGTGAGTCGCCAGGTCTCAGGATGGGTCATCAGCTTCGAAGGCCCCGAAAGACGACCCTTTCCACACACCAAGAGCAGACCTCTTTCTCGGGTCCTAGGGGCTCCGGGTCTAGAGCTTTCTCATCCAGTGGCACCGGTGACGGGCCCAGGTGGGCACACGGCTGAGTGCCACAGGGAGCCAGACGAGCAGCTAGCGAGTGGTCGAGTGTGACCTGGGCTGGGCTGGCACTCGGCCACCCTCCCGTTGGACCGTGTGTCGAAGGGCTTCGGAGTTTCCTGTTTTGTGCCTTTAAAGACCATCGGTCCACTGTTCTGTTTTTGGAGTTTCTCCAAAAAGTTCCTGCTTACGAAATTAGGGTAAAATATTATTTCTGCCTCCCTGCAGGTGACCCAGGTCACCCTGAGTGGAGTTATGGGTGTTCCCAAATTCTTTAGGCATATAATCACTGTCTCTTGGGTAACTGTCATCAATGGCTAATTACATCTTCCTTTTTTTTTTTTTTTTTTTTTATGTGTGTGTGTTTTTCAAAACTTGACTTTATAAGGGCAACTTCTTTCCTTCTTCTGTTCTTCTGTTCCCTCCAAATTCTTAGGGGGCACATTTCTGCTGCCCTTGCCACCATCAACACTCATTTCTCTAAAACGCTGTAGAGACTGAAGGTGTGACAGCTGTGCCTCCCCCAGGGCTCTGTGTTTTAGACACTGTTTTCCTCTCGGGAATTCAAACCACCAGCTGGAAGGCTTGTATTAATCCCTGTGCTTTGCAAAATGAGTCCACATCACAGGCTTCACTATGCCTACGCCTCCGTTTCCACGTGGACATAGTGGGGAAACACGCTCCGCACCTGTCCTGTGTTTATTACGCATCCGCTTTGCGCGAGACTGGGCTGCGCTCCATGGGCGACGGACACAGCAACCAGGCCCGTGCCCGTGCTCTGGCAGTGCGAGGCCTAAGCTGTGGAGACCGGGGCAGGTGGCTTCAGCCCCCTTTGGAGGAGGCGGCCTTGCTCTGCCCACTCCCCTTCTTTAATGAAAGAGGATCACACAGGGGGACAGGATGACATAACGGAAGTCTAGCCATTTCCTTGGCAATGTCCTCCCATTTCATATTAAGAGCTCCCTCACTCATCCTCCTTTGAGTTTCCTTAATAAAGATCCAGAGGCTATCGGGCTTGGCGCTATATGTGCCCCTGGGGTCAGGGGCAGCTCATAGCAACTTCCTGTCGACGTAAGAAGCATCTGAACCTGCAGAGAATTTTTGTAAGAGTCTATTTGGGCCACGCTGACAACAGTCAGAAACAAGATCTCGAACGCTCCGGAGAACAGTTTCACAGTTTCTTCTGTGCATTTGGGATAAAGGCAGGGTTGGGTCCTAAGGAAGATTACTTGCAGGTGGGGGAAAGCAAGGTGGGAATCCAGATAACAGGACAGGTAACAAGGCTATGTGCTCCCTGGAGGGTGGTTACCCTTAAGGGGTCTGAAAAGAGGCATTTGAAGATGTGTTAACCTAGATGCGCGAGAACAACCGTCAGGGCTTGCTTAATCAAGGCAAAGGCACCCTTTTACTAAAGACGTTGTACTCCTGGGTGTGATTACCCACCGTGACCTACCTGCTACAAGTTTATGAACAAGTCACGTCCTGAGGTCAAGGTCTGTCAGATTTATCACAGAGCCCCTTGGTGGTTCACAGTATGCTGTTTTGTCGTCTGTGGGTCAGTGACTCTAAACCAGTGGCTCGACCTTCCCAGAGAGGTGGGGGGGCCCGTGGGTTTGGATGGAGGCACTCCCTCTGGAATTCCCCACAAAAATCTCCATCTGGCGTAGCTTTCCTTAAAGCTTGGAGACCGATCATACTGACGCAGGGGAATGACAGCATTGAGTGTTTCGTGAGCTGTGAGTTCTATACTTTATTTTTTTAATACGTCTTTGTTGATTTTAGAGAGAGGAAGAGCAAGAGAGAAACATCAATGGGCTGCCTCCTGCACACCCCCTACTGGGGATCAATCCCGCAACCCTGGCATGTGCCCTGGACCAGGAATCGAACCAACAACTTCTCGATGCATCGGAGGACATTCCACCTACTGAGCCACACCATCCAGGGCTGCCAGGCACTTTTCTTATACCTTCTTGTTTAGTCCTCACAGCAACCCTGTGATATCTGTTTTCGGGTGGAGGTGTCGCAAAGAAAGCATAAGAAAGTTGTTCGCGTTACCCAGCTAGTAAATGGCACAGCAGGGACCAAGCCTAGGGTTCTACCCCCTGGAACCCCACACATAACAGTCTGTGAGAATCCTTCGAGGTGTATGGGAAAGTCGCAGATTCTGGGATGTTAACTCCTAAATTGTGATATATTGGTCTGGGGTGGGGTCCAGGAATTTTCTTCTTGAACAAGGCTTCTAAGTGACGCGGGCGTGGTGTGCTGGTGATGTGTATACACTGTCTTCGTGGGTAGTTGTGGGAACTGGGCGATGGGGAAATGGGGGTTCATGATCCCGTTCGACTTTTAAAGTGCCCAAATGTTTCCAGACTAGGACGTGAAGAAAACAGTACTGCTTCATACACATGGAGGTGACCTGGCAATTGCATCCTTTTAAAATCTGCTGACTGCCCTAGCCAGTTTGGCTCAGTGGATCGAGCATCCGCCTGCGGAACAAAGGGTCCCAGGTTCGATTCCAGTCAACGGCACGTACCTGGTTGGGGCTCATGCAGCAGGCAACCACTCATTGTGTCTCTCTCACAGCAATATTTCTCTGTCTTTCCTTCTCTCTTCCACTCTCTCTAAAAACAAATGGGAAATACCTCCGGTGAGGATTGAAACAGCCTGGCTTGCTGTCAAGGGTGTGTCCTAAAAACCACAATGAAAGAATGGAGTCCTCCTTGGAGGGGAGGGATCGAGCAAAGGATAACAAATGCTGCACTCTCTCCACGCCCAGAGGCATTTAGGTTTGTGAAGGAACTTCGTTTCTGTTCTGAGCGGTTAGGCTCCCAGCTCTTCCTTAGCGGACCCCCTCCCTCCTGGGACTTTGCTCTCGAGTCCTCTTTCTCCCCCTCCACAGATCCTGTCATCCTGCCTCAATGTCATTATTCAGCCACAGAAAAAAGAGTTCAGAAACTACCTCAGCTCCAAACAGAGGCCCACCCAGCAGGGCAAAGAGTATTTGTAAAAGGAACAGAGAAAACACCCCCGCCAGCTGGCTCCCTCTCCCCTGAGGCTCGGCCACTTTCCCCACGTGCAGAGGGCTGCCCCACAACCATGGTTTGCATGGGTGCTGGAGTCTTCTGAAAATGCCCTGTACCCCAGGGGGTGCTGGGAAATGTGGATGCCAGTGGAATGGATTTACATGACTAGAGACATTTCTCTCCGCTACATCATCGCGGTGTATGCATCTCCATGAAAGACAGAGGTCAAGGTAGGCGGGAGGGTCACATCTTCCCTTGGCAAATGTGGCCCCAGTGACAGCTCTGAGTGCTACCCAGGAGCAGCTCCTTTTTTTGGTAGCAGGAGCCTAATGTTGCCTGACTGCCCTCCTGCAGCCGGCAGCCTGGGGAACTGCCTCCTGGTCAGCCAGTGGGACCTCTCACCCACCCCCACCCCAGCGCCAGGGTTGGTTCCAGGTGGGCATCAGCTCGTCAGAGCCAAGAGGAGCTGCTTGTTTGGTTTCATCAGTGGGGACAGGCCCCCCCCCTTCTCGGGACCAGAATAAGGGACCTTGCAGGGCCATCTCTACAGTGGCCTTTTTCAGACCATGAGGCCTGAGAACAGTTATTACCAGGGAGTGACAGCCCACTGTGGACGCTTCTGAGCCAGCGCATGGGAGGTCCAGGCTCAGGTACGCAGGTCCCTTCCTGTCCATGCACAGCAGAGCTGGGGCATCTAGGGGGCATGTGAGGATAGGGGTCCATCAAGCTGCCCAGTCTTATTCCAGCATGTGATGGGCAGGCTACAGGAGGAAGGTGGGTCCCAGGTGGCCAGTCCCACCCTGACACTGGTCTTCCCAGCTGCTTGTCACGCAGCCACCAGGTGGGGTGAATGTCACCCCAGGGGCAACACCAGAAAGTCTGAAGGCTGCTGCGAGTCCTTGGTCCACTCAGGGAAGATAGGGCCTCTGGGGTGATGCAGCTGAACCGGCCCATGGCACCTCACCAGCACTCTGTCACCCTGGAGCTTGGGAAGGAAAAGTCCTTGGGTCTAGGATTTCCGGGATGTAGGAGAAGCCACAGGCCGGCCAGGAGCTCTGGTGAAAACTCTGTCGGATGCTCTGATCTCTCAACACCCGAACAAGTCGTTCTGGGTTTTTGTTTAAAGATTTCTGCTCACGGGTAACCGGCTCACTGACTCCTTCACCCCACAAAGGTGAATTAAATGTCTGTGGCGACTCACCCTTCCTGTGCCTCAGTGTTATCACCTGTACATGGAGATCATAGCATCTTCCTCATCACTTGTGAGCATTAAATATAGACTTAAAGTATTTAAGCATATTAGCCCGTTGAACGTTAACGCAAATATTTTCTTAAGTGCATAGTCTAGCGTGCTCAATAATTACTGACCGGGAAACTGATGAACACGTTCACTTCTGAAAGTCGCCCTGACATGTGAAGTGGCCATGAGTCCCCCACACAGTCGGCGTCCCACGCCCAGGCCCAGCACCCAGCGCTGAGGGTAGCTGTTGGGAGCTCTCCGGGGTGCTTGTTTAATTGGCGCTTCCCAGGGCTACCCTGGCCGTCCGGCCACCCCACCACGCTGTGGGCTCACGTGGAACTCGGCTGTCCACATCACTGAGGACCCCCGTGTGTGTAGTTACGAGCCATGGCTGTCCTGCGCGTGGCCACATACTTTTTTGTGCTCGAGTTCCCTGTAGCATTTGTCACAGTGTCCGGACATGTCACCATCTCCGAGTCTTTGCCAGTGTGACCTGGGGAACAACTGGTGTGAAAGATGGAAATAGACTCAACACAAACAGTGTTTCCTGTCCAACTGCCCTTAGCCAGAGCTAAGGAATGTGGCTCCTATGATCCGACCCCTTAAAGCCCATCCTCACAAATGCACTCCTTTGTTCACATGAGAGGGTTACGGACTAAAACAGCGTTCGTGCTCCTCGGAGAAGATGCCTACATTCTCTACGTCCCCTTGCTCGACTCTCCTCAACAGCAGGAAGGTCTCGGGCTGACACCGGACGGTGGAGAGGCAACGCAGTGGCTCTCAACCTTCTGGCCCTTTAAATACAGTTCCTCGTGTTGTGGTGACCCCCAACCATAAAATTATTTTCGTTGCTACTTCATAACTGTAATGTTGCTGCTGTTATGAATCCTAACATGAATATCTGATATGCAGGACGGTCTTAGGCGACCCCTGTGAAAGGGTCGTTCGACCCCCAAAGGTGTTGTGACCCACAGGTTGAGAACCGCTGGGCAACAGAATGCCTCACTGAGCAGTTTTTGCTGAGGGCGAGCCCAGGTGCTAACGTTACTAGAACTCTGAGCTCTTTAATTAGGCCTCTCTGAGCCCAGGGAGGAAACGGAGGGAGAGAGGAAGGGAAAGAGGGAGGGAAGGGAGGAAGGAAATGATCATCTTTATGGTTCTCCCTCACAGTGTTGAACACTGGCTGCCTTCTGGGGAATTTGAGGAGATACACAGTTTAAGCTCTGGAGCAGATAGTCCTGGGTTCAAGTTCAGCTCAGCCACGTGACCTTGGGCAGGTTACTCCATCTCCTCCTACTTGAGTTTCTCCACTTTACAATGGAGGCAACACCCCGCCCTGTGGTGGGTGGTGACCACAATCACTTACATAGGTGTGTAGGGTGCCTCGCCAAGGTCGAAGCTCTGCGCCTTGTTCTACATGCCCTTACCCCACCCTTTTGGGGTCTGGTGAGAGTTTTCTGGCTAAATAGTGACCCTGTTCGCTGTGGGAGCTGCCCAGGGCCTTGGGACCAGCGCTGCCTTAGCCCAGACTTTGCACTGGGCCCGGGCAGTAGCTGCTGGGGTCAGCAGTCTGCAGGCTCAGCTGGCCCCATGCAGAGCCCTCTGTTGCCCTGGGCCCAGCTCCCAGGCTGGCCTGTGTGACTTGGCTCTGGGTCAGGTGTGGTCCTTTGTGCATCCTGTGTTTGGCTACAGGGGAGCGTGACTCCTGAAAGGCCTGGCCCTCGAGCTCCTTTCTCCGAGCTGAATGGCTGCGTTAGGTACGATGGTTGAGGCCGGGCCACCTTCTCTGCACCCCTGTCGGAAGAGAGGTGATTACCTGGGGAGCAGAGCCTTTGGCCTTGAATTCCCACTCCTCTCTCCCAGAGGCAACACCCGATGCCCTGCGTGAGGTCCTGGGGAGGCTGACACACGGGCGGGAGAACATGCGAGTCTCTCGGAAGGTCCCTTGGGGTCCCATGAAGCAGCAGAGGCCTCTGAGGCCCTGGTTAGTCAAGGGAGGGGCCCTGGAAATGAAGCTGGAGCTCAGGGGCGCTGCACTGAGGCTCCGTGCGCCCCTCCCCCCCCACCACCACCACCCGATTTATGAAAGGTGGGAACAGACTCGACACAAACAGTGTTTCCTTTCTAACTGCCCTGAGTTAAGGAATGGGACACTGCCCGTCATGGCAGCTGGGACACCAGCCAGAGCAGGCCAGGCGGCATCCTGTGGCAAGAGCCAGTATGCCACAAGCCCCCATTGGGTCTATTCCCAGATCACACTGGCAAAGACTCGGATTTGCCTCAGTGGGTTCTCCAGCCCGGCTGCCAAATGGGTGCAGAGCTTGTAGGTCTCGGCCCAGCAAAATGCTGTCTCATCTGGACAAAAGCTCCTCAAGTTTGGGAAATGTCTGAGAGGCAGGACGGGGTTTTAGCGACGTGACCCAGTTGTCCCCCAGATGTGTGAGCTTGTCCTCCGAACAGGTGCCTCGTGGCCTGGGGTTTGGGGGTGAGGCTGGAGCTCCTAGCACCTTCACTCACGGGAAGGACCACACAGGGTGTCCCAAGGCAGACGTGGGGCTGGGCCTGGAAGATGCCTCTCCCCCATAGGTAGACACTTTTGGGGGGTGCTTTCAGGGGCCTGTTCTCCCGAACTCGGGCCGGGCTAGCTGGCTGCACCGGGCTGAGAGGTCTGGGAGCCACAATGGCCTCCAGGCCAGGTTTGAGAAGGAGACGCATTGCCAGGCGTGTTCTAGCGGCAGTCTGTATGGAGCGTTTGCGTGTGCCCTGTCACTGAGCCCCGAGACAGCCACAGGTTTTGTCTGTCCTTGGAATGCCCTCCGGGGAGGAAGTCAGGACTCTAGCTGGTGACGTTGTGAAACGGGAGTTGCATTTGCTGTGTCTTAGGAGGCAGATTGGTGGCTGGACACACGCCGGCCTCCTGCGACCCCTACTTGGAGAGCTGGTGTTTTCCCAGGGCTCCCCTTCATGGTTCACCATTGTCTGGGGCAGATGCTCTGACACTTTGAGGACCCTTGTTTCGTGGCCGGGGGAGTCCAGGGAAGGTGGGCATCCGGAGGACCTGACCAGTTAAAAGCAGGACAAGGTGGGAGCCCCACTTCCTAGAACAGGCGACCAGCACCCTCACCTCTAACAAGTCATCACACCTCCAGGTAAAAGCCTGATTTCTCTGCTGGCGCCTCAGAGCCGAGGGGTGGAGAGACCACTGGTGAGGAGCCTGGCCCTGACTTATGGGCAGCACAGCACGGAGCTGACTGCAATGAGCCTTCTGCTCATGAGTCAGGAGCATCCTTGAGCGGCTGTGGATGAGCCTGTGGCTGGCCTGGGTCTCCTGCAGGCAGGCTCCCTCCAGCCTCCCCTGGGCCTCTCGGGCTTTCTGCCCGTCATGGCAGCTGGGACGCCAGCCAGAGCAGGCCAGGCGGCATTCTGTGGCAAGAGCCAAATATGCCACACGGCCCCAAGGATTCCCGCCGGGTCAGACCCCCTGTAGCATCAAGCCCTGTCCTTATAGCTGTGGCTGCAGAAAGGCAAGGAGGCCCCAGGTGTGGCTACTGCGAGGTGTCTCCGTCGCTTCCTGTCTCTGGTCACGGGTCATTTTCGTAGTTTGTAGCTGTGCTCTATCAGTGGTGTCTGGCCAGGATGGGCTCAGCATCGGGGAAGGCCCTGCTTGGCCTGGCAGCCGCCTGGTATCTGGGGCTCCCCTTGCCCAATAGACCCCTTTGGGCTGGATTTCCCTGTGACAAGCTACTGTGCGGGCTCACTCAAAACTGTAGAACCGTTGTCTCTAACCGTTCCGTCCAGGGAAGGGTGCCACTATTTCTGACCTGCCCGTGGTGGACAAGGCAGGTCCACGCACGACGCCATCCGTCTTTACCCTGGTAAGCAAGCAGCACTCAGAGCTGCAGGCTGGACACTCTGCTCTCAGCAGCACTGACCTCGGCGGCCCGGGGGTGAGGTCGTGAAGCTGTGTGGGAATATCAAGAAAAAGGCCACAGGGAGAGAGGTGCTGGCCAGCTGGCTCCTGACTCACTTTGTTGTGTAAGGGGGCCCGGGAGGTGACTGTGTCTGGCCGGCTGAGCAGCTGTGGCAGGGGTCAGTGACGCCGGGACTTTTCAGAGAGAAGAGGACTGAGAGGCAGGCACAGTCAGTGTGCACCAGGGCCCGGGAAGAAAGCAAGCCCGTTCATCAGACCGTCAGCACCCTCAGTGCCTTCTAGCGCTGCCACCGACGGTCGCAGGGCCCAGGCTGTGGGGCCCCGTCCCAAGTCACGGCCCCAGCCACTGGCCTGCCTTTTCCCCGGTGTACACTCACGATGGGTGCCCTTTTCTCCCATAAAACATTCTTACAAATCCAGGCAGCAGGATGTGGAGGAGGGAGGGTGCAGTCGGAGTTCATTGCATCAAGGCCTCATGGGAGCCGGCAGGCACGTGGGCCAGAGCTGAGAGCAGAATTGCTGCCATCCAGGCAGGGTCACCACTGGGTGAAACACCGGCTCCGTTGCCCTTTGGTCAGCACATTAGAGACGCCCTGGACGGTGGAGGAGTTCTGCAAACAGATTGTCTTGCTCCAAGCAGCTGCCTTCCCTTCGCAGCGCTTCCTCATTACAGTAGCAACGGGGGCCCTTCCTTTTCCCTTCTCTGCCTCTGGCTCCGCTGATGAGTCCGTGAAAGAATGCCAAGTGGCAGTAAGGAAAGGTGTGCCACCTTCAGCAGCGGGCCATGTGCGAGGCCCCAGAGAAGGCAGGTGGGGCGTCTTTCTGCCAGGCTCCCTGGTCTCTTGGGCACGCTGGCTAAAGGAAGGAGCATCAGGGAGCTGAGTGACAAGGACAGGCAGGAGTGCTGGAGGCAAAAGCGTGCCATTGACCGTTCAAAGGTCAACTCTGCTCTGTGCTGGCTCTCAGGCTCCCCGCTCTGGCCTGGGGGGCGTGCCTGCAGTCCTGGACCTGGGCCCCTCCCAGGAGATAGATACCTGGGCTCGAGTCTCCCCTCCTCCCCATCATCTCACTCCTCCAGTCAGCTCTGCTGTCCTGGGGCTGAGCTGGTCCAGCCTCCACATGATCATTCATTCGTGCCACAGTCTTAGTCAATAATGCGGATGTGTTAACTTGAGATTCTTGGGGCTACGATTGCATCGTCCAAAGGAATAAATTATTAACAGGGAAGTGTCGAACTTCAAAGCTGCATTTGTCGATGTGCTGGGGTGTCCCCGAAGGGCTTACTGGCAGATGAGGAGAGCAGACAGATAAGAGATAAGGGCGACAGCAGATGGGGACACTCCTGGCAGGCGTGTGCCTGTGCCATGGGCTGCGTCTCGGGTTCCCAGTGCACCTGCACCCCAGCTGGCTGCTGTCAGCCTTTATGAGGACTCTGCCCCAGATGTCAAATTACTTTCTTGTGTCAGGGAGGAGAGCCCATCGGAGACATTGCTCTTCCTTTTGATAATGAGGGAATCTCTCCCTTCTGAAGGCCAAGGAGGGAGGATGTGGAGACTATGGAAGAAAAGATCGGGCTAACCCAGCAGGAGCTAGCTCTTTCTGAAAATCGGACTGTTAAGCTCTGCTTCTTTCTGGAAAGAAAGGCCGACTGGTTTCTGGGTGGTGGGGGTATTCCAGCATCTCCCGTCCAGAACCGTGTGCAGAGACGGCAGCGTCCTCTGTCTGGGCTGTCCCCTCGGGAAACCCCTGGCCACTGGTGGCTGCCGAGCACCAGAACTACGGACAGTGCCCCTGAGTTGGTGTCTGCGACCAGGCGGCTGGTAACAATAGGAATTCCTCTCCTACAGTTGCAGAGGCTGGGAACCTAAAGTTGGGGTGTCAGAAGCTGGCTCCTGCTGGGGGCCCTGAGGGAGCACCTCTCCATCCCTGTGTCCCGGGTCGCAGTTGCTGGTGACGCTTGGCTTGTGGATACATCGCTCCCAGCTCCACCTCCACCCTCACGTGGCAGTCTCCCCACGATGCATCTGGGTTCAGATCCGCTTTTTGCATAAGATCACTGGTCACATTGGAGTGGGTCCACCATAACGACCTCATTTTAACGTGATTTCCTCTGTAAAGCTCCTATTTCCAAATAAAGTCACAGTCACAGGGTTTTGGGTGGGGGGGTATGTAATTTCCACATATACTTTTGGGAAGCACAACTCAACCCATAACAGCAATGAGGAGCTGAAGTTTTTATTTTATTTTAAATATCAGTGACCACATGTGGCTAGTGCCTGGCTCCTGGACCACATAGCTACAGACTATGGAGGGAGAGTCTGGATAATTCAGCATTTCCGTTCGGAACTGAATGCCGAACCGAAATGCTGTCCAAGCAGGCGTCGTCTGCTGGCACCAACGAGGCTTCTTCCGGCAGCAACCCCTGAGGTCTGGGAGGCAGGAGGGGACACCTCTCGCCTCTGGCAGATGGGGGAGAGAAGGACTGGCACCCTATTATGCGTTGTGACTTAGTTGGCCGCTCTCATTCTCTGTGGCCTCGTCTGCATGACTCTCCTCGGGTTCCTGGGCAGGCAGACTGGGTTCTGCAGAGACGTTTCGTCTCTAAATGGGTAGGACAAGTGCTGAGGATCAGCTGGGCTGGGCTGGGCACAGAGCCGGACTGCTCCTGCATAGGGCAATGGTGTGGAGCGTGAGGAGCAAGGGCCTGGCCTCACAGGGAAGCCGCCATCAGCCTCTCCTGTCTGTGGGGCCAGGATGGTCTCAGGCTCTCCAGAACCCAGGCAGTTGGCTCTCACAGTGGGTCCCAGACCAGCTCATCGCCTGGAAATTGTTAAAAATGCAGAGCCCAGGCCTCTGTCCCAGCCACCTCGCCTCCATCTCCGGGGGTGAGGCCCAGGGCCTGCCCGCTCAGGGGCCCTCACGGCATCTCGCTCTTGCTTCCCTTCTGCACGGCTGGCCTGCAGCCGGTTCTCACTCTAACCTGCGTGAGGGTCAGTGGAGAGCAGATTCGGAGTCTGTGGGTCTGGGTAGGACCTGGGCGTCGGCATGTCTAACAGGCTCCTGGGATGCTGTCCTCTGCCCGTCGAGTCCCTGGGGTCTAAACATCTAGATCCCTGAGGGCTGGGCCTCTTCTCGCTGTTTCCAACACCCAGAACAGAGCCTTGCAAATAACGTGCCTCATTCAGTCAACGTAAAATGTTTGGGTGCCATAGCGGCGGCTCCTATCCCCTTTGTGGGGGAAGAAACCATTTTGCAATGACTTATTCAATGACCTCTTTCCTACTGAACATTAAGACAAAAGCCACATTGCTCAGAACAGCCCTGCAAGGTTTCAGTGAGACCATTTCATTAATCTTGGATGCAGCAAAATGCCGGCAGGCACAGCCGTCTCCCACTGAGGCAGTTTTTGCAGTTGGGGGCACTGATTTGGGACAGTCTATGGCAGCAGGCCCCTCTCCCCCTCCACACCCTCTGGCTTCCCTACCCCAGTTCCCCAGTTTATCTCCTTCTCATCATTCCCAGAGTCCGGCCTCTGCCCAGAGCATCCCCCACCCAGTGCCTACAGCGCTGTGCTCTGCTCTGTACCAGCTCCTCATCTTACCCGGCGTTCATTTATTTATGACACCTTTCCTTTTTCCAGAAGAGATTTATGCAGACTTCATCAGCTGCTCCCTCACTGCAGCGGCTTAGAGGGCTCATAGATTTCTTTCTGTCTCCTCAGCCCACGCTGTTGTCCCTTATCCTAGGCACAGATCCTGTGTCTCACGCCTTTTAAAATGTGTGTGTGTGTGTGTGTTTTTATTGATTTTAGAGAGAGGAAGGGAGAGGGAGAGAGAGACAGAAACATCGATGAGAGAGAGAAACATCAATCAGCTGCCTCAGGCATGGCCCCTACTGTGGATCAAGCCCACAATGTGCATGTATGTGCCCTGACCGGGAATCGAACTGGTGACCTATTAGTTCATGGGTCAACGCTCAATCGCTGAGCCATGCCAGCCGAGCTCATGCCTTTTTATATCCCCTCCAAACAGGTCAGTGTGCAGTGGGTACCTAGTAAATACTTAATGGTCCTATTGATAATTTCAAAGCAAAAATACTCTGAAAATCCCTTTGCTGTTTCTTAGTAAAAAAAATAAACATCTCCAGCAGGAAGGACCCTCCTTATACCGCCTCCTCCATGATAGAGGTTGAGGAGAAATGGTTCCCTATTCACCCCCCATGAATCCGGGCACTGCCAGCCCTCCCAGTTTCTCTTTCTCAGCGAGGGGCTGAGACCGTTATCTGGACCATAACCACACAGGCATCTGGCCAGCCAGGAGGCATTTCCTGCCGGGCCTGGATCGGCAGCAGCCGCACCCAGGAGGAAGGCAGCCTTCTCTAGGGGGCTTTCACCAGCCACCAGGCAGGACCCTCCCAGGCATCACTGCAATGTCCACTTGGTGCCACAGGATCCCGGCTACACGACGTAGCTTTCACAGCTCTCAGGGGAAGGAGTAGGGGAGCCGGAGTGGCCACAGCGAAGGCCCACTTTGTCCTGACCACTTGAGGCTGTTGGGTTCCCTGCACGCAGTCCCATGGGTTCCGTAGCTGCTGCGCTCCTAGAGGCTGTCCTCATGCCGGCCCTCACAGGCGGCTCTCCCCCAGCACTAGGCGCATCTGGTCCCTCCCCGCCCCCCCCCCTCGACCCAGACATGGACCACCTCCCCACTGCACTGCCTCTCCCAGCCCACACTTGTGGAAGGCAGGGTCCTCACTTTCACCATCCGTCACACAAAGAGGCTGTGGCAGGTGAGCCAGAGGGAGGGGCTGAGCCTGCAGGCGGCAGCCAGTGGGACCAGAGGCCTGGGGAGCGCAGGCTGTCCCTTCCCAGCGCAGGACTGTCAACTCTGGGACAGGCGATGGGCTGGCTGGCTCCTTCACTTTCCTCCAGGCTGCCTCTCCCTCCCTTCCTTTCCAGCTGTGCTGTCACCTGGCTTGGCCGGACAGGGAGCTTTGCCTAGCCCTGCCCTCCCCTGAATCTCTAACCATTTTTGGGATGACGAATGGCAGGTTGGGGGAGGGACTTCTCGTGACCTTCATAACTGGTGATGGCCGCCAAGGACTCAGGCCTGCAGAGCTGACAGCTATTCCGTGTGGAAGGCCTAGCTTTGTGCCCTCGAACCCCCACTTTTCCACCTGCTCCAGGCCACCAGAGCAGCTGCTTGCTACGTCCGTGATGAGGTCCCCTTGTGTCAGGCTGCGCTGGACCCTGGCTGTGGGCCCTGGCTCACCTGACACTACAGGTTGCCACACGTGGTAGTGAGAGGCCCAGACGGGCTGTGGTTTTCTCTGAGAGCATTGTTAGTCGTGGCCGAGGCTCAGAGCCACACTCTGACAGGGAGCAGGGAAGGAAGAGGCCTCTGAAGAGCTGGGGATCGGGGGGGGGGGACCAGAGGGGTGTGCACAGAGTGGGTCCACTTTTTCCACCAGAGGAACCCAGAGGGTTCCTGCTGTGATGAACACGGGTCAGAGGCAGTGCCTACTGTTCCCACTTGCCCACACGGGACTGGAGCCACCAGGGCCGGAATGTGCAGGTGTGCCGGCCAGGTGCCCTGCACCGGGCTCAGGGCCAGGCCAGCGCCAGCCGCACAGCCTCTGCCTGGCCCCCAGGACCAGGTGCGGCTTTCTGCTTTGGAGCTGAGGTTCCCTGCTGCCTGCTGGAGGCAGCCACGCAGGAGTTCGCATCTGATGCGTCCCTTTCACTGATGGCCGCACTGAGGCCAGATTGGAAGGGAGCAGCCCTTGTGGGCAATAGACCTGGGAGGTTGTTGTTAAACTCCCTGCAGAGTAGGTGGGAAGGGAAGGGGCTGTGCCTCCACCAAGGCGTTCACAGCCCCTGGCACAGTGTCCTGCTCCAGCCAGCACTCAGGAGCCCCTGCGAGCTCACTGGGAACGAATCCGCAGCTGGACAAGCTGCGAAGGCTCGTCCCCTCACAGGAGTTCGTGAGGAGGCTCGGCCGCAGCCTCTGGGGGAGCTGGTAGGTCTGCTCAGTGGCTTTGGTGAGGACAGGAAGGCTGAAGAGTGAAGGTGGAGGTGACCGACTGTGATGCTGGCTCAGCTCACGACAGGGGAGCAGTCTGAGCCGAGACGTGGAGAGCAGGTGACTGTCTTTCATCGACACAACACCGAGTCATCGGGCGGTGCCCAGCCGCAGGCCCGGTGCCCGGGGATCACACCCCCAGGTATGTCACCGGGGCAGCCTCACCAGGTGTCATGTAAATGTCACATTACCCTTGGCAAGCCTCTCGGATAGCGCGTCGGAAACTTGGCTTCGGGAAGGCAAGGAATGTGTGACACCGCCCGGGGCTCCCTCCCCCCGGAGGCCTGGTGACCAGGTCAGGCTCCGGTGACCGCGGCCCAGCATCCCACACACGCCCAGAGCCCGGAAGAAGGGTCAGGCCGTGGCGCCTTCTGGCCAAGAGGGACAGAGGGTGTCCCCGGGCGTCTGAGTGGCGCGTGCACCAAACCCCTGGCTCCTTGTTGCAGGCGCGTGGGAGCCGGCGGGCTGCAGGGCGGAGTGGGAGGAGAAGCAGCCCAGCAGCGTGGGGAGGGAATGGTAAAAGGAAGCTCCTTGCAGCCCTTCCCTATGATGGAGTATTGTCCAGCCTTAAAAGGGAATGAAATCTGACACACGCTACAGAGAGGATGGACCCTGAGGGCATTCTGCCAAGTGAAATGAGACCAAAGGACAAACACTGCGACTCCACTTCTGGGCGGTCCCAGCCTCGTCCGTCAGGTTCCAGAGGCCGAGTGGACTGCTGGGTGCCGGGGGCTGGGGTGGGGAACTGGGATCTTCGGTTTGGAGAGAAGAAACGTTCTGGAAATGATGGTGGTGATGGCTGCACAACGGTGTGAACTGTTTAACGCCGCTGAGTTGTGCGCTTGAAGTGGTTAAGGTGGTCAAAGCTATGTTCTGAGTGGCTTTCTGCTTTGGGAGCTGAGGTCCCCTGCCACCTGGTGGAGGCAGCCACGCGGGAGTTCAAAGCACCAAATAAAACACATACATTGCCACGGTGTTTTGAAAAACAGAGAGCGCTGCCGATGCCGTGGCATCGACCCCTCCACGGGCCTGGCCTGGCTTCCCGGACAACGTGGAGCCCCAGGGAGGGGAGCCTGCGCAGAGGGCGGGTCTTCCCTCCTCAGAAGCCACTCGCCGGGCCTCACCCTTGCACCTTTCCTCTGCAACCCCCAGGTGCCCCGGGCCCCTGCCCTGCCTGGGCAGGTGGACATAGTGGCAGGGAGGAGAGGGGGGCCTCTCTGTGTGCTCAGACCAACGTCAGGCCCCGTGGAAGGCTCACTGACGGGCCCAAGGCCATGGGTCGGGTGAGCCTGTCTGCAGGGTCTCCCTGCCCCCTCTGCAGGGACCTTCTTCCCTTTTCCCGGCCTGACTTTTGAGCTCCCTGCAAGTGTCTCCCTTTCCTGGAGCGGGGGAGGGGGAAGGCGGGGAGGGCACAGCTGCCTGTCCTCAGGGCGGGACAGCGGTGCCTGAGCCTCAGGCCCTCGGAACCAGGCCCTCACACCTGTTCCCTGCTCAGCAGTGCTGGCCTGGCGGGTTCCTGAGATGACTTTTGGGCCAGAGGGTGGGGATGCCAGTTGCTGTTTTTATTAAGCAGGTTGAGGGCCCGGAGTGAGGAGTCTCAGGCCCAGCCCCTCCATGCTCCAGGCCCAGAGAACATGGCACCAGGCTGGTTAGCCCAGGCCACACAGACAGCCCAGACTCACCTCAGAGCACTTTGAAAAGTCAGGCTTATTGGTCCAGAGTTTATGGACAAATTCACCCATGACAGCATCTGTTTTGACAAACATATTCATCATCCCCCTCCCCCCCAAAAATGTAATTCCTTCATGGTCCTTTACAGTCAACCCCTGGCAGCCTGTGACTTTTCTGTCCCCTGTCCTTTTGCTTTTCTCAAAATGTCCTATAAATGGACAAATACCGCACACAGCCTTGTGGGTCTGGCTTCTTGCACTCGTACAAAGCCTGTGAGATTCTCCACCCGAGTTGCTGCATCTGTGGTTCTTTCCTCGTCATTCCTGAGCCGTTCTCTCCTGGACAGACGTGCCATTTGCTTATTAAGTCACCAGCCCACGGACATTTGGGTCATGTCCAGTTTGGTGGCAACTATTAATGAAGCCACGATAAACATTTGCATCAGGCTTTTCTGGGAAGATAAGTTTCCTTTCTCCGATGAGTGGCATTGCCAGGTAATGTGTGTTTAACTTCAGAGGAAACAGGAAAACTGTTTTCCACACCTGCTGTTCCATTTTGCATTTTCATGAGCCGTGGATGAGAGTTTCTGCTGCTCCGCAACCTCGTCAGCACTTGGTAGTGTCAGTTTTTACGTTTTAGCCGGTCTAACAGGTGGGTCGTTGTGTCTCATTGTGGTTTTCATTTGCATTTCCCTCACTAACATAGAGAGCGTCCTCTCATGTGCTTGCCATCGGAACATCCTCTTTGGCAAAATATCCGTTTCATCTTCTGTGCACTTGTTTTATTGAATTACTTGTGCTCTCACTATTGAGTTTTGAAAATTGCTGATACATTCTGGAGATGAGTCCTTTATCACATATGTGTTTTGCAAATATTTTCTCCCTGTCATTTGTCATTTTTCATTTTCTTAACAGTATCTTTTGAAGACCTTACGTTTTAAGTTTTGATGAAATCTGATTTTCCCATTTGTTCTTTTGTGGACAGTGCTCGCTGAGCACTTTGTTGAACGAAGTATGTGCCTCAGAAGCGCGGGGACGGTGCTTTGGTGGGCGTGTGTGCCCGGCACCTGCACGCTGGGGCCCGGTGGTGAGGCTCAGTGCCGCCTGTGCTCACGGAGGACACGGGACAAGAAATACAGAAGTGACTGCGGTATACTGTAACTTTATAGCGTTGGATGTGCCAGGCGCAGATAGAGCAGGGATCATTAGCTGCAGAAACCGGAGCAGGCTTTATGAAAATGAAGTTAGCCAAGGATAAATGCCGAATCAGAGGCAAATAGGAGGAAACCCGCTCTCCTGAGCTCAGCATTCTGAGGGCGTTGCTCACACTCCATTCTGGAAACCCAGGGAGAGAGACCAGAGAGAAAATTAAATTCCGTGGAGGCAGAGGGTGCTAACTCCATATTACTGATTCCGGGGGACCCGTGCTTCTCCCCAGTGATGGCCCCTCCTCGATGTCACATGCAGGGGAACTGTTCCTGGGACCAGCCTGCAGCAGGTGGCCAAGGGGATTAGGGCGCAGAGCCTTCTGGGTGACAAATGGGGAGACAGGTTATCAAAGAGACCGGTGAGGTATTGGAAGGGGGCAGGAGCTCTTCAAACCCGAAAATTATGCTAATAGGGGGTTGTCTTCTCTCTGCACACAAAGCAAGCTCAGGCAGTGGGGGCACTGTAAGTCAGACGCTGAAGGTAAGGGATTCTGAGCTCCCCAGAGGGACGACTCCATCCCCAGTTCCTTCTGGCAGAGTTGTTACCTCTCTTCCGAAGCACCGGGAAGAGTCCAGTATGAGGCTGTCATCTTGCATTTTCCCCCAGGAGGTGAGTGAGGAGAACAGCCCCATGCAAACCAGCGCTGGGGCAGAGGCCCAGCCGCGGTGCCTCCTGGCCCCAGGCCTCCCTGGCATTGCCTGCACCCTGTCCTGTCTCCCCAGCACCTCACACCCAGAGGCGGGTGATGTCAGGTGATGTGTTGAGTCAACAGACCCACAGGAGAGCCCTGGTCGGAGTCCTGTGGCAGCTGGCTGCAGCCGGCACCCTGAGAAGGGAATGCCCGGGACTGGCTGCCAGCCACCACCTGGCCTGCAGGGACCCAGCAGAAGGAAGGCATCCATTGCCCCAGCTCCGCCTCCTCCTCCTGCTCCCAGAGGGGAGGTTTGGAAATTGTGCTCCCAGGGCCCACAGGCCGGTAGAATAGGGATCTGGGGGGTCAGAGACCAGACACTGGAAAGGGCCCAGGACACAGCGGGGTGACCTGTGGCTCAGAGCCCTTCCTGGAGGCGGCAGGGTGCCCTGTCAAGGTTCTCAGGGGCTCAAGTTGCCCACATGCGGAAAATATAGAAAAAACTCACGGTGTGCCTCACATCTTAGGGAGCGCTCCGGGGCCTTCTGTGAGCCGCGTCCTGGTGCGGCGTGCTCCCTGTCTTCTCTCGGTCAGCACGTGGGTTTCCCCCTCCCCCCGTCTCAGGGTCCGTGTTCTCCTATTCTGGTCCCGCCGCATGGACACAGCTACTGATGGAAGCTGACTCGGTGTGAGTCTGCAGCCTGTGGGAATGAGGACCGAGAGGAGGTTTGGAGACCGCTTGGAACTCAAATTCTTAAAACCTGGCCTTTGGGGGGAGAGAGATAGAGATAGAGAGAGAGAGAGAGAGAGATTGATTGAGGAGTTTGTGTGTCCACGCATCATTTATTGATCTCACCAGATTATCTGAGGGCCTCGGGACCCACAAACATTGAAGGATCACGTCCCCCCCAGTTTTGGGGGAATGTCCCGAGCGGCTAGAATAATACACAGGTGATGGGCGCCCAGGAATTCCAAGAGGGGCTGCGACAGAGCCTCGTCCCTGGCACAGGGCAGGAGGTGGGGGGGCTGGCACAGAGTTCTCTAATCTTGACCCCTTCCCATCTCAGCGGGTTAATCAATGTACCCTCAAACCAGACCTGCGATGACATGACAGCGATATGCGTGTGCACTAGACAGGCTGGCTCTGCGGGGACATCTGCCTGAACGATGCTGTGTGAGAACCGGCATCTCAGAGACACCAGGCGGGGAAAACTTGCTTGAACTCGCATAGAAACCTGGTCCTGACCTGAGAGCGCAGATGAGCAGGGCAGGGCACGGGGGGCGGGGGGGGGGGGGTAGGACTGGGGCTTCTGCCCAAAATATTCTGGACTCACCTGTGGACAGCTCGAGAAACCTTCCCCAGCCCACCGGGCACCTTGGCATCAGCCCAAGGGTAGGAAACTCTGCCCTCCTAGTGGATTCGTGTGCTGCCCTGTGTCCTCGTGGGAAATGACAGTCACCACACTGACCCAAGTCGCCTGAACACCTTCTCTCCCAGACCCAGCATGCCGGGGCCATGGCCATCCACTACTCCTCACCCTGTGCCGCCTGCAGCCAGCCAGGGGAGAGCAGCCGAGGTCAGGCCAGCGAGGGCCTGTGTGCAGCGTGAAGACCACGGAAGGTGCCCCAAGGCCTCCCCCTCGTGACTTCAAACACCTGCTCCCTTGGGTGCTCCCAGCCACACTCATGACTGTGGAGGTGGATCTGAGACGCCTCCTGGCACAGGGTCACCTAGGCCCCGCTTCTGGTCTCGACGTTGCTCTTGGGCCCGACACTTCACTCTCAGGAGCTGCGGGTGTTTCACTGTAACATGGGGTCATGGATGTTTGTCCATGAAGGTCACTCACACATCAGGACTCGTTGGTGGAGCCTTCCTGATTCTGCCTCTCAGCAGAATTCATCTGGGCGGCACCAAATGACACCTGTTGCTTTTGTGATTCCACAAAGAGCAGCAGGACCAGGGGGGCTGGCCAACCATTTCCCCGTCACTGGAGAACCCTGAGCACATGGTTTTTCAGAAACGGTTTTATGTGAGAAATGGATTATTCTGGAATCTCGCTCACAAAGCAACCGATCGTTGCCCTGGCTGGTGTTGCTCAGTGGTTGGAACATCGTCCCATGCACCAAAAGGCCTCGGGTTTCATTCCCAATCAGGGCATGTGCCCAGACTGTGGGTTCAATCCCCAGTTGGGGCACGCGCAGGAGGCAACCAATCAATGTTTCACTCTCACCTCTCTCTCTCTCTCAAAATCAATTTTTTAAAAATTATTTTAAAAAAGAAGCAACTGAAGGCTTTTCTCTCCTCCCTTCCGCATGGCTTGTCTCTGAGTTTCAACATGCAAGGATGGGTGCTCTTATCTCCAGCTCTAGTGAGGGCCAAGAGTCACACTGGGGTCTCTGGAGCCCAGGACCCGAGAGAAGCATGAGGAGGGCCCTTCCTAAGGCCGGGGTCCCCCGGAGGCTGGGTCCCCACTGCCGAGCTCAGTGTTGTGTCCTTGTGCAGATCCCTCTATGTGCCAGAGCCGGCCATGAATGAGTGGACACAGAAAGCCCCATAAAAACGGTATTTTTTCCTGGATTCCTTCCAGGAGACTAAGACCTTAGGAAATGTCCTAAAAGATATTTGATTTGTTTGCTTTTATAGACTTTTTCACCCACACATTTCCATAATGCTGTGGCTCCAAGATGACTCCCACATTCCCCAGCATATTTTGAATAGTTTGAATTCTGAAAGATTGTAGAGCAGATTGTTAGAAGAGTTCATAAGCAAAACTTGAAGCCCAGAAATCTTACTCCGTTTAATACATGAACTGAGAGTAAGCTCTGGTATGGCCATTGCCAGTGCTGATGGATTGTAACACCATCTAGACCAGTCCCGAGTCAGGAGACAAGAAACTCCACCCCTGAGAGTCAGGGGGCCCTCCTGGGGTGGGTGGGAGCGGGGGCAGCAGGACAATATCTTTCCGATGGGCGATCTTTTGGAAACAGAGTCTCCAGGCAGCAGGGACCTGTGGCGACTTTGAGAACCCTGGTGTCCACGGACCAGGCCTCATGCAGGGAGGAGCAGCAGCTAGCCAGGCACAGGGAAATCTGGGACAGAAAAGGTTGCAGATGGAAACAGCAAATTACTCCTTGAGAAAAGGCATCTTCAGCAAAACAGTGTGTGGTGGGCAGTTCCCCCAGGTGGATGTACTTTAAAGTGTTTCTGGCATTGCCCAGGGTTTTCTGTCCCTTCTTTATATATATACTAGAGGCCTGGCGCATGAAATTCATGCACGGGTAGGGACCCTAGGCCTGGCCAGCGATCGGGGCTGATCAGGGCCTTCCAGCTACTTCCTTCCTCACCCTGGTGGTCAGCGCATGTCATAGAGAACAGTCAAACTCCCGGTCTCCTGGTTGAACTCCCAAGGGGACAATTTGCATATTAGTAGTCTTTTATAGATATAGATATAGATATAGATATAGATATAGATATAGATGTATAGATATGTGATTTATTGGGATGACATTGGTGAACATACAGGTTTCAGGTGTGGGTTCCTATGTTACAAGATCTGTATATTGCACCGTGTGCCCACCACCCAAAGTCAGTTCTTCTCCTGTCTCCTTGTATTAGGACCCCTTCTCCCCACATCCCCTTCCCTCTGGCAACCACCACACTGCTGTTTGTGTTCACGAGTTTCAGTTTTATATCCCACATGTGAGTGAAATCATACGGTTCTTAGCTTTTTCTGACTTATTTCACTTAGCGTAATGTTCTCAAGGTCCTTCCATGCTGTTTCAAGTGGCGTATTTCATCCCTTCTTATGGCTGAGTAGTATTCCATCTTGTTTATGTACCACATCTTCTTTATCCAGTCCTCTATCGGGGGATGCTTTGGTTGTTTCATGTCTTGGCCACCGTGAATAATGCTGCCATGAACATAGGGGTGCACGTATCTTTGCAAATACATGATTTTGAGGTTTTAGAGTGTACATCCAGGAGAGGAATTGCTGGATCATATGGTAGCTCTGTTCTCGATTTTTTGAGGCATTGCCAGACTGCTTTCCATAGAGGTTGTAGCAGTCTGCATTCTCAGCAGCAGTGGATGAGGGTTCCTCTTTCTCCACAACCTCTCCAACACTTGTTATTGCTTATCTTGTTGATAATGGCCACTCTGACAGGTGTGAGGTGGTAGCTCATTGTAGTTTTGATTTGCATTTCCTTGATTGCCAGTGAGGTTGAACATCTTTTCATGTATCTATTGGCTGTCCGTATGTCTTCTTGGGAGAGGTGTATTTTCAGGTCCTCTGCCCACTTTTTGATTGGACTATTTGTATGTTTGATGTTGAGTTTTATGAGTTCTTGATGTGTTTTGGAAATTAAACCTTTGTTGGAACTACTGCTTGCAAATATCATCTCCCATTTGGTCAGCTGCCTGTTTGTTTTGTTGTCAGTTTCTTGTGCTATGCAGAAACTTTTCAGTTTGATGTAGGCCCATCCATTTATTTTTGTCTTTACTTCCCTTGCCTTTGGGGTCAAGTTCATAAAATGTTCTCTATGACCAAGGTCCTTAAATTTGGTACCTATATTTTCTTCTATGTAAGCTATTGTTTCGGGTCTTATATTTAGGTCTTTGATCCATTTTGAATTAATTTTTGTACATGGGGACAAACTGTAATCCAGTTTCATTCATTTGCATGTGACTTTCCAGTTTTCCCGGCACCATTTATTGAAGAGACTATCTTTATTCCATTATGTGTTTCTGACCCCTTTGTCAAAATTTATCTGTCCACATACATGTAGTTTTATAGCTGGACTCTCTGTTCTGTTCCATGGATTTGTGTGTCTGTTTCTCTGTCAATACCATGCTGTTTTGATTTTCGTAACTCTGTAGTGTAATTTGAAATCAGGTAGTGTGATAACTCCAGCTTTGTTCTTTTTTCTCAGCAATGCTTTGGTTATTCAGGGTCTTTTGTGGTTCCATACAAATCTGATGATTGCTCATTCTATTTCTTTAAAAAATGACATGAGATTTTGATGAGGATTACATTAAATCTGTAGCCAACCCCTCATTCACTGTAAACTGAAAAGGTGCTTTTCTTAACCCGTGCCTCTTGGAACAATAGTCTACAAGGGCATTTCATTTTGAAATCAGAAAGAAAATGAACTTTTCCTTATTTCTGGTTGTTTTAGACCATATGCATGAACAAGGCTGGCACTGCCCAACAGGGTGTAGGGAGAGGAGGAATGTTTGTATGTGCACACCACAGGGCCATCTGGTCTACCTGGTTTATGTCACCAAGGCCAGGAGTTGGTTTGGTCAAGGCCACTACTAGTGGTGAAACCTCAGGCCACTGCTCACATTCCTCCAGCCACTCCCTCTTCTCCCAGCTGCACCCTCCCCCTTCTCTCCAGACACAGCTCTTGCCAGCACAGCCTGGCTCTGTGAAATCACCGGCTCCTGGCTCCCTGGTGTCTGGAGCCACTTGCCTGGTGTCTTGTGTGGCTGCCAGGAGCTGGTTCTGTTTCCTCATTGAGCCCATTCACTTGCCCTGGCTGCTGCCCATGAAGAATCAAAGGCATTGTCCCTCTCAGAGGCGACAGCCGTCCTAAACAAAGTCTCTAAGAACCAGAAGAGGGAGGGGAAGCCTTCTCAGGAGAACACAAGGGGAAACCTGTCCGTCCTGGGCCTGTCGGAAAGGCCACTAATTGGGGCAGATCTGCTTCCTTTGCCTGGAGAGGAGGTGCAGCCCGCCCCCCCACTGTCTCTGGGAGCTTTCCCATCCACCCGCCTGAATGCAAGTGTCCTGACTCCACATGCTAAATCCTTTAGGCAGGATTAAACAAGGATGATTTGAAGTTAGAGAGCGATGAAAAGACTAAGGGTAAGGCTCTGCTCTTCTCTGAGTGCCTCCTGCCTGGGGCTACCTGCACTTGACTCTCGGTGCTTATTGTCAACTTGGGTTTGGATTTTGTTTTCGTCACATTTTCCCCAAACAGATCATAATGTGGGACTCTGATTCATCATAACATGCTCCCCTCTCAACGCCTGTGCTTGCTGATCAGACGCGGGTAGAAATAAATTGCTCTACTTAAAACTAATGGGGGCCCTGGCTGGGTGGCTCAGTTGGTTGGAGCATTGTTCTCTACACCAAAAGATTGTGGGTTCGATTCCCAGTCAGAGCACATATCTAGGTTGTGAATTCTGTCCCCGGCCTGGGTGCATATGGGAAACAACCGATTGCCAATGTTTCTCTCTCTCTCCCTTCCTCTCTCTCTAAGATAAATAAAAACAGCCCTGGCTCAGTGGATAGAGCATCAGCCTACAGGCCGAAGGGTCCTGGGTTCAATCCCGGTCAAAGATACGTACCTCGATTGCAGGTTCCTCCTGACCTGGGTCCTGATCAGGTCCTGATCAGGGCTCATGCAGGAGGCAACCAAGTGATGTGTTTATCTCACATCAATGTTTCTCTGTCTTTCCCTCTCTCTTTCACTCTCTCCAAAAATTAATGGGAAATATCCTTGGGTGAGGATTTTAAAAAATCTATTCTAATAAAAGGGTAATATGCTAATTAGACCAGACATCTTTCAGACATCCATCCTGACATCCTTCCAGACAAAGCCATGGTGGCAGAGGCTGGGGAAGAGGCGGTTAGGGGTGATCAGGCTGGCAGGGGAGAGCAGTTAAGGGCAACCAGGACAGCAGGGGAGGGCAGTTAGGGGTGACTAGGCCAGCTAGGGGTGATCAGGCTGGCAAGGGAGCAGTTAGGGACGATCAGGCTGGCAGGCAGAGTGGTTAGGGGTGATCAGCTAGGCAGACAGGTGAGCAGTTAAGAGCCAGCAGTCCTGGATTGCAAGAGGGATGTTGGACATCTTCTGAGGGGTCCTGGATTGGAGAGGGTGCGGACTGGGCTGAGGGGACCCCCTCCCACCCCATGCACGAATTTCATGCACCAGGCCTCTAGTAATAATAATAAAATAAAAAAATAAATCTCCTCAGGTAAGGATTTAAAAGAAAAAAAGTAATGGAGGATTGTGTCTGCATTTCCCTGTTTATTTGTGAATTATGACACCAATATTTTAAAAAAGAATTTAGCTATATCATTTTTTGCCAGCCCCACAACCCTTTTATAAGACAGCTACACACACACACACACACACACACACACCCTGGTAAATAGGCTGCGTGCGGATGAAGTCTCCTGTTGGTTGGCTGTGGCTACCTTCCCGGCTGATGCTGGAGAGAAGCACCCTCAGGGAAGCCCATGTCTGCCCAGCCCAGGCCACCCATGGAGGGAAGCCCACCCTCTCCTCCCTGCGCCCACCATACACCCAGGGGAGGTGTGAAGCCTGTGTGCTTTCTCGTGGCGATATCCTTGTTGAATCCTGGCTAAAGGATTTAGCATGTAGAGTCAGGACACTCGAGCTCAGGAGTGACCTCCGCCATTTACCCTCTAAGCAACCCGAGATAAGTAACCTCTCCAGTCACCCATTTCCGCACCCGAAAAGTGGGTGTGAACCTGCCGCCCCCTCCCCTGCAGGTGGCTGCGAGGAGCACATGGAACAGTGTGTGAGAGGGCACCTGGCACACAGCAAGGCTGCCATTGCCGGACGCTGCCCCTCGGAGGCTGTTCAGGCGGCAGTGACGAGGGGGCGTAGTGTTGGTGCCAGAAGGTTCTTTCCCTGCACTCTAAACACCACGCTCCTGACTCGCATGTCACTTTACTTCTCCCCTCCCTCACAGCCCCCCTTCCCCTGCGGGTCACAAAGGCCGCTGCTCTGGGACCGGAGCAAAGAGGAGGCAGGGAGGCCGCGGCGGGGCGGGAGGGAGGGGGTCAGGGAAGCATCTTTTGAGCTTGGAAAGGTCTCAGTGAGTGAAGTTCCTCTGAGGGCAGCGAGGAATCCTTCGGTTCCACCTGGAACAGCTTGTTCCCACCCCCCTGGCCTTCCTCCCGTCCCCCCGCCCCCCAGGAAAACCGCTTTGTCTTGTCCACATCCTGGGCGCCCAGCGAGGTTCAGTCGGGGCTGCACTCTTAGCGTCCAGCTTCTCTGTGGTCCTGGGTCGGATCGGGTCGTGGCAGCACCGCCTGGGGGTGGCTGCTCGCGAGAGGAGCCAGAGGAGGAGCCTCTGGGGATTGGGGGGAGGCACGCCGCCGAGTCCAGGTCTCTCTAATATTCCCACGTGAGATGTGGGCGCTCTGCACCCAAAGAACGAGCGAGGGGGTTGCCAGCTGAGTGGTCCCTACAGGACGCCGTGAGGGGGAAGGCCTGTCCCGGAGCAGCAGGGAGCCTGTCGCGGGAGCACGCGCTCTGTGGACAGGGAGCCGGGGAGCCCGGCCTCTGCCCGCTGAGCCCTTCGCCTCATCCGCAGACAGACCTGCGGGAGCAGGGGCAGCTGGGGCCTGGCAGGGGGCAGCAGGCTCCTGCTCACCTACCGTGTCAGCCAGCCCCTTGCTCGGAAGCAGAACAGTGACCTGAAAATAAGCAGTTATCTGAACAGATAACATAACAGATAACAAAAAGTAGAAAAAGGCGTGCGACAGAAATCTCTCCTGCCGGCTGCTCCTGTGTCTGGTGATAGCATTTCCAGATCTTCCAGAGGCACTCTGGGCGAATGATAGGCAGAGTGTGTGTGTGTGCATGTGTGCGCGCACGTGTGTGCGTGTGCGTGTGTGTGTGTGCACATGTGTGCGTGTGCGTGTGTGTTCTTCCCTTTGTAGAAACTAGAAATGCTATCATTCTACAGATGGCTGTGCAGTTTGGTTTTTTCACTCGCCATTCCGTCGCAGAGATGAAAAGACTGGGGGGCTCGCACCCCCGATCCAGCTCGCGGCTCTCGGTGTGGATGAGCCAGGCCTGGCTTACCGCGCCCTGGGGACAGGCGTCCCTGCCTCCATGCTCACCGACGGCCCACGCGCTGTCCGGCAGTCCCACAGCTCTGCCGCAGACGCTCACAGAGCGGAGCGCGAGGAGTGCGGGCGCTGCTGGTCTCGGTCCGTCTTGCCAAAATACCTCCGCAGAGGAGCCCGTTTCCTCTGGGCCCGATCCGTCCCTTCACGGGTGGTTTGAGCCAGAAGGGGAGGGCACCGGCCCGGGGGAGGGCTGGCTCAGATTGTGCTCTAAGTTAGGACAGACCTGGGCCAGGCCCCCCCGTACAGGAAGAACCAGGGCCCCCAGAGGGGCTCTGCCCTAGGGGCTCCTGCAGGCTGTTAGGATGTGGTTACCCCTAAACTGCCCGCGTCCCAGCCTGCTCTGTTCTTCCCTTCCATCGGATCTCCAGCCCCCCTTCCAGAATGCCAAGCAGGCTCCCAGGAAAGCCTGTGTCCAGTGGCCAGAGCAAGAGTTGAGAGCGTGAACCACATTTTCTGTTGGATGTGGCACTGGAAACTAGCTTGTCCTGATGTCGCCGACAGCAGCCGGGCTGGTGCCCCTGTGAGGACTTGCCCACTGGAAGAATCACTGATGGACACGCCACTTCCCCCCGACACGCACACCGGGAGCCTGAAGCCAGTGAGGTGCACAGGCCCCACAAGACACCAGCATAGCAGGGCCTTCTGATCCCCAGACACCGCTCTGGCAGCCAGGCCATGCTCCGAGCATCTGCATTCCTCGCCCTGCTCTGGGCGTCTCTAGGGAGCTGGTGCCATGATGCCGGGGGCTGGCTAGAGGAGGGCTGGGCCCGGGCCAGGTGCCTCCTGTGTTGTCCTGCCTGCTGGATGCTGGTCTCCCCTGAGGAGCTGCCAAGCCATCAGCTTCTTCCTGCTCTTGGTCCTCACTCTCCCCCTCCCGCCTCCAGCCTCACCTCAAGGCAGCCTTTGCTTCTCAAGACTTTAAGGGGCCAACTTGTTTCCAAAGCATTTGGGGCTTTGCACGGGAAGCCTTTCACGTCGGAAGTTCAGAGACCGGCAGACTCATGTGTGGAGCTTCCCGTGTCCCACTGCACCCAGAGGCCAGCCTAGGCTTAGGGCGGAGGTTCCCTGGGGTGACCCCGTAGTCTAGGGGCTCCCTGGGAAAAGCATGCCTCCTTTCACTGGTTACTTCGAAACGGCCACCCTAGAAACATGCAGCTCCCCACTCTCTGGGCACCAGAGGGAGAGGAGGTTGGAACTAAGCCTGAGCCTCACCCCTCTCCCTCCCTCCTGCCTTTGCCCTGGACTGCCAGCCCTTCCCCAGTTGCCCGGCCTAACGCAGGCCTGGGGCAGGAGAGCACATCCTGCACATCTGGTGTTGGTGTTGGACGCCTTGGGTGACAGCTGGCCCCCAGCAGGTGGAGCTGCTGGAGGACTTCCAGAGCGGGAGGCGCATAGGCCGAGGTCAGGAGACTGAATGCAGTCAGGCCGAGGGGAGGCTCTGTGGGGAGTGAGGATGGGAGCACGAGAGGGGACACAGTGCGCACAGGCACGGGGACAGCGTCCGGAGCGTGGCACGGAGCAGCACGGCGGAGGAGGCTCAGCTGGGGCTTCGTGGCTGACCGACCAGTCCTTGTCGAGGTCAGAAGCAGCGAGGGGGTAGCCTTGGCCGTGTCATCTTTGCTTTTACTCACGTGATTTCAATGGTTTGAATGACACATTTAAAATAAAACTTTCACTCAGTGACCTAGATGTGAGAGAGCAGACCCAAATCCCGACTGTGTCTCTTGGGAAACATCAGTATCCCGACACATTCATGTGTGTCCGTGTCCTGGACTTCACCCAGCAGGAGTGGATGCTCCGGGTGCTGGAGGCCGGACGCCTAGACCCAGGGCTGGCAGGGCGCCTCCCTCGGAGACTCTGGGTTGAATCCTTCCTGGCCTCTCCCGGCCTTTGGCGGCTTGTCATTCCTTGGCTTGTAGATACCTCCCTCCAGAGTCTGCCTGTCACCCACCACCTTCTCCCCCGGGTGTGGCACTCTGGGTCCTCTCTTCTTACAAGGACAGTAGTGGCCCTGGGTTAAGGACCCGCCTTCCTCCAGTCTGATCTCATCTTATCCTGATGACATCTGCAAAGATGCTGTTTCCAAGTAAGGTCACGTTCGCAGGGCCTGGGAGTTAGGGCGTCGGCCTCTCTTTAGGGGACACAGTTCAACCCAGAACACCGATCTTATGGCAGAGTCGGCTCCATAACCTGATGACCCCCTGCCTGAGCCCCCGGGGTTGCACGGGCCCCTTTCAAGTGGACGACCTCTTACTCCTGGTGCGTTCACAGCCCCTGTCTCCCCACCTGCTTCCTCCTGCTTCCTGTCCCTAAACCCTCACTCTACAAGGCCCTTTCCCCAGTCCTGCCTCCTCCCTGAAGTCCCTTCGAGCGCCTTCGTCGTGAATTCTCCCCTGTGGACTCGGGCATGTTCACGCTGTACATTTTGACAGTACCAGCTTGTCCCGTCTGGCCCTTTGCGTATGTCGGCTGCAGCACTGACCTTTGTCCCTGTAGAATTCCTTAGGGACTTCCCTCCTCCTATCTCAGGCACCTGGGTTCCTCGCCATGTGCCTGGGCACCTTGCTCTGTAGGGAGGACATGGGTCCAACGATGTCCAAATGGGAGAAAACAGCATCTGATGTGTGTCCGTGAGAAACCCTTCACCCAGGCAACCTCTGACCTGGCCGACACCCTCAGGCGAGGGCACCCGCCACGACTCAAGCTGGGTGACGAGGGGGGTTCTGGGCACAGCTCATCTTAAGGAATGAGGCGTCGATGTGTAGAGGCTGGTCCCAGAATTCACAGTTCAATCATCTCATTCAGGCCTCTTGAGGTTTGGGCCCTTGAAAGTGGAGGAGTCTCGCTCTGCGTCCCCAACCCCGAGACCTCTAACAGCCCCGTGTGGTTTCCTCCCCAGCTTCCGGCCTCTCCTCCTCGCCATCGACACCCACCCAAGTGGCCAAGCAGCACTCCTTCCCCCTGGAGTCCTATAAGCAGGAGCCTGAGCGACTGGAAAACCGCATCTATGCCTCGTCCTCCCCTGCGGACACGGGCCAGAGGTTCTGCCCGGCCCCCCACAGCCCGGCCCGGCCTCCGGCAGCATCTCCCGCTCACTACGCTCCCTCCAGAACCGTAAGTCAGGGCACGGCTACCTACCTGGGAGGCAGGGCCCAGGCTGAGTGTGTGCCCCTGGAGCTGGGGTATTTGTCAGGAATCGCAGGCTGCGAGCAGAAGCGGGAGGGCCCAGTGGGCGGATGGAAGGCCCACGACAAGTGGTGACACCTGGAACATGACCGGAAACGGTTCTTTGCTCCTTCTGCTTTGTTTGCATTGATCTTGAGTGGGAGACTAACGTGACAAATTACAGGCAAAGCAAAAAGCAAACAAACACACGGCTTTTTAAAAATGGGGACTTGCTTCTAGAGGTGTCTGATGTGAAGTGTGCTGTCGGTGGAGGGGACAGCATGCTGAGAGGGGAGCCTGCCTGGTGGAGGGGAGCAGCTGTCTCTGCTCCTTCCAGGAAGGAGGTCGGCGAGGCTTCACGGAGGAGCCCCTGCTGCCCCACACGTGGCCCTGCACGTGGGCACGTGGACTCCGTCCCTCTCACCTGCCTGGTCCGCGTTCCGTGGGCACGTGGACTCCGTCCCTCTCACCTGCCTGGTCCGCGTTCCGTGGGCACGTGGACTCCGTCCCTCTCGCCTGCGTGGTCCGCGTTCCGTGGGCAGACGCTCTGTATTAGGTCTGTGCTCAGTGAGGACGTATGACCTACCACTGAGATCAATCTGTGCAGCTGCGGCTCCGACCCAGTTGTTTCCCCTCCTGGGGCTGATGACGACAGGAAGCCTGTTGGCTCTGGCGGCTGGAGGTCTGGCATCGAGGTGCTGGCGGGACCCAGCCCTCCCAGGTCTCTCCAGCTCCCGTGGCCCCAGGCTTTCCTCAGTCTCAGCAGCATCACTCCGCCCTCCGCCTCCCTCCAACATGGCTCCTTCCCTCCTTGTCTGTCTGCGTCCAGATTTTCCTTTTCTTATAAGGTCACCAGTCATATTGGACCAGGGCCCAGCCTGACCCAGTATGACCTCATCTTAACTTGATGACATCTGCAGAGACCTGACTTCCAAATACAGTCACAGTCACAGGTATCGGAGGTTAGAACCTCAGCATGACTGCGGGGGGAGCGGGGGCGGGGGTGGAGGAGAAGCAAGACCCGTCCGGAACAGTTATCTGTGGGAGAAAGGGGATGTGCTGCCATGCCGAGGACATCCTGTGACTCTCCTTGTCCCTCAGTGGCTGTTCTATTAGCTCTGTGCTCTGCAGGGACTTGTGTGTTTTCAGTGCTGGGGGCAAAGGTGAGCTATTACTCCCACCTTCTAGGGCTGCGGCCTTACTGGGGAAAAGCGAGGTAAACGCAGAAGTAAGTTGGTAGGATACGTAGGGAAGCCAGTCGTCTAGTCGTCCCGCAGGAAGGGAAATGGCGCCTGCCCAGGGCAGTAGAGGCTCCCAGGCAGAGGTACCCACTGAGCTGGGCCTGAGCCACTGGTAGGTTTCGGTAGGGACAGGGAGAGGGCCTTGTAGGGGGAAATGAGCCACGACGTGGGGTGGGAATGAGTGTGACGTGTAGCCCGGAGGAGGGAGGCCATGGTGCCGGAGCAGTGGGCAGGGGCCTGTCTGGGCAGTGGGACCTGGTAGCAGAGTAGGAGACAGACGGGACACAGGGAGACCCCTGGCAGGCAGTGACGCCAAGCTGCAGGCCT
>PVJC01016214.1:0-34127 GCA_004026665.1 Murina feae | reverse complement strand
TGGGCAGTAGGCAAGCTTGGGAGGCAGGCCGCACCCAGCCCTGGCCACAGCTCAAAAAAGAGAACAACATGCAGGGGAGGGCAAGAGTCTGAGAGATCAACATAGAGGGGGTGCCTACTCCAAGCCTTGATGGTGTGCCTGGGGGCAGGCCCCCAGCAGGTAGACACACACAGGAGGACTGCTCCAAGCCTCAGATGCGTCTGGGGGCAGGTCCCCAGTGGCCACACACACACACACACTAAAGGCGCCTGGCAGACTGGGGTCATCATAGGACATCCACTGAGGGGTCCCAGACTGTGAGAGGGCACAGGCCGGGCTGAGGGGCTCCCTCCACCCCGAGTGCACAAATTTTTGTGCACCGGGCCCCTAGTACTATATAAGCACTATATAGATTTTAGTTGCTCTTGATTCTTCTTATTGCTTAAACTCCTCAATGAAGCCCAAACTCCATTTGGAGGGCTTACCAGGTTCTTTGTTTTTGTGTCACCATGGACCACACTGGTTGAATTGTTGCAGCATTGCTCACACTCACTGCTTAAACCTTGTCCATAAATATCTTTCACTTCTTCTAATGCATTGGGCTTTCTTTCATCTCTTGCAGTTCCTTATGTCTGGAACACACCTCCCTTACCATCTATCTCCCCTTCTTTAAGGTCTCAATTTAGACATTCCTTCCCCCTGGAAGATTTGCTTGAACTCCTATTCTGAGTCCCTTTTCTCAGGGACCAGATGACATCCCATCACCCACCACGGCTCCATCCTGACCATGCTCCTGCAGTACTTTGCAGCTCATAGTTTACACATCTGTCTTCACCATGAATCATGTAAGCACCATCGTCCTCCTTGGATTCCTTTTTATAGTACTGGTACAGAGTAAGTTCTTAATAAAAATTTGTTCAATTTGTGAAATGAATGCACTTCATGCATTTTGTTGACTGCACACATGTTCACGGCCAAGTATGCTTCTTACCGCATCCAGTTTCTAGTAGATAAAATTAAAAAAAATCTCTTATTACTAAATGCTGTAGTTTGGGGGCTGAAGGAGGATGTATCCCCCACTCACTCCAACATTTTGCTACTTTTAGCTGCAATTCCTGGAGTCATTGGTGGGAAACTAACCATCATCATTTTGATTTGATTTTTCTCTCTCACTGGTGAATCACGCTGACTATTTTTTTTTAGGGTACTTTATTTATTTGTTTGTTTGATGTTTACTTTTTAATTCTTTATGATTTAAAGTATTACATATGTCTCCCTTTTTCCCCATTGGTCACTGCCAACCCCCAGCACATACCCTCACCCCCTAGTGTCTGTGTCTATTGGTTATGCTTCCATGCATGCATACAAATCCTTTGGTTGATCTCTTAGCCTCCCACCCCAGCCTCCTCTGCCTTGCCTTTGAAGATTGACAGACTGTTCTATGTTTCTATGTCTCTGGAACTATTCACTCTGACTATTGAATCTCCCAAACTTAGTAAGTTAGTATATCTCAGAACTATTATGGTATAGATTATTATGGTCTCAAAATCCAAAGATTAGCCCTAACTGGTTTGGCTCAGTGGATAGAGCATCAGCCTGCAGACTGAAAGGTCCCAGGTTCTATTCTGGCCAAGGGCATGTACCTTGCTTGTGGGCACATCCCCAATGGGGGGTGTGCAGGAGGCAGCTGATCAATGTTTCTCTCTCATCTATGTTTCTAACTCTCTATCCCTCTCTCTTCCTCTCTGTAAAAAATCAATAAAACATATTAAAAAATCCAAAGATTATTGAAGAATTATAGCTTGAAGAGCTATGATTTACCAGTGATAGTTTTACTTAAACAAGAGAAACTTGTTAGATTTCTCCTAAATTCAATTACAATTTCAAATAAATTTTCACAGATGTGTGTGAAAAACAGCCATAATCATTTGATTATTATTCTGATATATTAAAACCACTTCTGCCCTGGCCAGTTTGGCTCAGTAGATAGAGCATCAGCCAGAGGACTGAAGCTTCCCCAGTTTGATTCCGAACAAGGGCACATGCCTGGGTTGCTGGCTGGATCTTCAGTAGGGGAGGTGCAGGAGGCAGTCGATCAATGAGTCTCTCTCATCATCGATGTTTATATCTCTCTTTCCCTCTCCCTTCCTCCCTAAAATATAATATATTAAAAAAAAACACTTCTAATGTTTGCTTGCACCATTTTTCCTTCTTAAATTGTCAGTGATGATACAAATACTGTATTTGTAAGTGCTGGGAGAATTCTTCTTCAGTGGCCCCAAAGGTAGTAAATTAAACTGCTAAAAAATACAGTAACTATTTCTGAGTTATAGCAACACTTTCTGAACTTATTTTCAAGATATTAAGTTGCTACAGATATTTTTTTGCTGAAACATAAAAAGATGAAAGGAATAAAATTGGATATGAACTGCTACAAAATATGATTTGATCAAAAATAGGAAAAATTTAAATGCAAAAAAGATTGCCCTCCAGTCTCCATGCAGACTGTAAAATAAGAGGAGAGGGGAGATGAGGAGATGGGAGACTATAGTAACTTTTCTAATCATATCTCCTGTTTTCTGTCACTTGAATGTACAAACCTGAAATAAAACAAACAAACAACAACAACAAAAAAAACTATTCTTCTCTACTTTCCCGAGAAGCTATGTTAATCTTTTATGTGCTAGGAATAGCCACCAAAATGAGTAAGAATTTTTCAAGGAGAAATCTTATTTCAATTTTCTTCATTCAGCGTCTATCTCCTCCCCATGTCATCTGAATTCTAATTCTGCAAGATGCTTTCATGTCTTTCCTATGACAATGCACTGGTGATTTAATCATTATTCTTCCATCTTTCAAATCTTTCTTGCAGCCTAGTACTATGCTAACAATTTCTGACCCTTAAATTTTCTTGGAGTGAATGGGGGTTCACACCAAGAAAGCCTACTCAGGGTGATGCTTCTCTCTGTCTGTTGTTGCCAGGTTAAATGCCAGATTCAATGGTGGCAGGGGCGGGTGTGTTAATACACGCTAACAGAAAGGTATGCTATAATTTGTGCATGGGATGAGTAATTGTCATCCTACTGCCATCTTTCTTACTTGTAGTAACCTTAACTAGAAAACACTCAGCTAAAATTACTAATAAAATATCCTTCTCAAGTGATGCTTTTGTTCTTTTCCTGGCATGACTTTGTTTTGTTTTGTTTTTAATTTTTTTATTGATTATTACATATGTGTCCTTATCCCACATCATCCCCCACTTCCCCCCACTCATGCCTTCACCCCCTGGTTGTCTGTGTCTATTGGTTAGGCCTATATGCATGCATACAAGTCCTTTGGTTGATCTCTTCCCTTTACTCCTACTCTCCCCTACCTTCCCTCTGAGGTTTGAGTCTGATCAATGCTTCTCTATCTCTGGATCTGTTTTTGTTCATCAGTTTATGTTGTTCATCATATTCCACAAATGAGTGAGATCATGTGATATTTATCTTTCTCTGACTGGCTTATTTCACTTAGAATAATGCTCTCCAAGTACATCCATGCTATTGTAAATGGTAAGAACTCCTTCTTTTTTACCACAGAATAGTATTCCATTGTGTAGATGTACCACAGTTTTTTTTAATCCTTCATCTGCTGATGGGCACTTAGGCTGTTTCCAAATCTTAGCTATGGTGAATTGTGCTACTATGAACATAGGAATGCATATATTCGTTCTAATTGGTGTTTCTAGTTTCTTGGGATATAATCCTAATGGGAGTTCCATTTTCAGTTTTTTGAGGAAACTCCATAATAAGTGTCATACAGTTCATAAACCTTCTGGCATATTTTGAAGTGCGCTGGCCAGGGAAGTGGAACTTTAATTTGCATGTATGTGTGTGTATATAAATATGTATATATGCAGGGTGTATGCATAAATATGTGTGTGTATAATTATGTATGCATTCATGACTGTATGTGTGTATGTATGTATGTAAGTATGTATATGTTTGGGTAGCCATGTATGAATGCATGCATGTATATAAATAAGGGAACTTTAACTTAAAATTATTTGCTTGTTTCCATTTTTAGAAATAGTAGTGTCTTGGGGTGAGATTGTTTCCCCACCTTATAGTTTGGGTGAAAGTGTACACACTTACATATGGAGCCCCGCTTTCTGGAGATAAAAGGGTAATGGTCTGGACACCTTCCCTTGGAGCGACCATGTTTTAAGCTGTGTCTGAAGGACTCGAGCTATGACCAGGGCTGCTGGCAGGAGACAACCCAGTGCCTGAAGGAAGCTCACTGTGATGAAAAGGGGATTGAGCCTGGTGACCCCATGCAGCACCAGCCACCAGTTCTCATGTCCAGACAGATGGTAGGTGAGCTCTGTGGGTCCCCTCCCCACGCTGCTCTCAGGAACCTGAGGGTGGTTGAGAGGAGAGGGTGCTTTGTGTGATTCCTTTTACCTGCTTACTAGATGCTGGCCTTCTCGATCGAGCATAAGAACACAGAGGTCTTGGAGCAGTTTTGGAGAATGGAATCTGTCTTTCCTTTCTGTGATCACTGTTAGTTGCCCAGGCCCTAGACTCTGGGAGTGAGACCTCAAGGGACAGTGAATGGGATGAGGGCTCAGAGACATTTGAGGGCTCAGAGACATTTTCTGTATAGGAAAACGGCACCACTCTTAACAAGTTCAGCTAGACGATGACACCATCCGGTGATATAATTTATCAGGACTTTAATTATCTTATTCTAATTAAGTGGTGTGAGGATAGATAGTTGTACTATTTTTGAGGTTGGAGGAAACAAAATTGACTTATATCAAAGGCAATGTATGCCTTATCTCAAGTTGATTTAATATTTGAGCGTCTTAAAAATTTCCCTATATAAAAATTGGGCAGTAGGATGCCTATGTTGGCCAACATGATCAGGCCGAACTATGTTTCCCAGAATCCTTTTCTCTGGATCGTGTAGTCAGAGAGGGTCACAGAGATCTTGTGTGAGGTTTGGAGGGTGAAGTGAAGCTGTAATAGTTGGGTCAGCTAAGGATTCATTTCCCTGGTTCCTCCCTCACCTGCTCTGACTCCTGGACCAGGTGTGTGCTCAGCTCCCTGAGGAAGGATCCAGCTTCTATAGCGCACTCTACTCATTGTGGGGACAGGCAGTCAGAATTGATGAGGATTTCCGCCCATCCCTGTGGATTCCAGCTTGTCCTCACTGCCCCCCACTTTACATCAGTCTTATCACTCCCAACCCCAACCTCCTGTCCCGGAGATACCAGCTCCCCAACAGAAATGTAGACAACAACCTTGGGAGGCTCTACACCCAGCTTCCCCAAATGCAGAGGGCACGGCTGTAATGAGTCCATATATGTATATATCCAGCCTAGAGAGCCACTTCTGGGATTGAACGCTTACTGATACACTGTCACCTATCACCAATGGTCTGAAGACAAAAGTGCTACCAGCCACATGGTGTTACCTGGACACTCCTGACTGTATTACCTTCCAGCAAGTCTTTCTTATGCTTTACATCTGAGGAGACCATTTTTTTAAATAGACTTTTTATGGAGAGGGAGGGAGAGGGATAGAGAGTTAGAAACATTGATGAGAGATGAAAGAGAAATATTGATTAGCTGCTTCCTGCACACCTCCTACTGGGGATGTGCCCACAACCAAGGTACATGCCCTTGACTAGAATGGAACCTGGGATCCTTCAGTCTACAGGCCAGCACTCTATCCACTGAGCCAAACCAGTTAACCATTTTAACAAATCTAAAGCTCATTCTCCTGACAACAGTGATTCCAGTTCTACCTTCCCAGCCATTTTTAAGGCAGTTTCCATGTTTTTCTATCTTTATTAGATAAAAGGGAATAGGACAAAATGTTTGATTCTGAAGTTCTGAAAAGCTAAAGCATATCTGTAGGTGAGCGTTCATCATACTCTGTTTTCAGAAGGCTGCCTCATTAATAAGTCCTAGTGCATGTGCAGGTGCAACTGGATCTGGGGTCTTTGGGGTTGTAATAGGTTTTAAATCTCAAAGACAGGCGTGCTTGGGCACCATCACTGTGCACAGTGCTAAAGCACCATCTCCATCAGGAAGTTGACATGAAGGAAAGAAAACATCTGCAAAGACAAGAATGAAAGCAGAAATGATTGTTCACGTGGTATTAATAATTAAATTCCTCCGATGAACCAAATCATAACCATATGACAAACACGTGTAGAAAATTAACTCACAAGAAAAAGGTAAAAATCATGCTTCCAGGAACTTAATTTCTAGTCAAGTTCCCACTAAGGGGAAGTAAGGATTTATTCTAAGGTAAATGAGCAACATATTACCTGACTCCAAGGTCCCCGGAAAAGCTCTGATAAGATCATTTCAACATGTATAATGTACATATGGTATTTTGTGGATTTAATTAAACATAAATTTTCAAATACATATTATCTAAAATTAAATATATATGAAAACCTACTTCTTACTTCTTAATTTAGAAATAAATTTTGAGAGTAGTCCTGTAGTGGTTATAATGAAAGTTAGGCGTGCACATGAAGTTGGAGACTTCAGTGCATTTGGGATCTTAGGCGACTCATGACCACAGCCACAGGGCTCAGGAAACAACAGAGTTCAAATAGCTCATTTTACAGGTGAGGACACTGTAGCAGAAACCTGTGGTGCTCACTGCAGGCCAGCGGGCAGGGCTCCTGACTCCCCCACCCTGGCCCTGGGGAAGTTGTGGCTGGTCTCTAGATCGGGGTGCAACAAAAGGGGTGCCTGTCCTAACTGTGGTCGCTGCACAGCGGCAGTGCCCAATACAGTGCACTTCCTCCTTCACTTAAAAAACAAACCACACACCAAGAATATCCCTGCTGTTGGTGTGAAGGAAGTGATTTCACATTTCACAAAGTGAAGCAAACTCAGACAGGCGTCGCTGGTACCCTCAGGCTCCGGCGTCTCTCCAAGTCCAGCATCAGCTCCAGTGTCTCATTTAAAGCTCATACAACCACCTTCCACTACCGAGAGTCAAACTTGCGATTTATTTAAGGTAAAATATGTGTGAAAGTTGGCTGAGAGAGCCATGAAGTTAGTGGGGCAGCCTGTAGCTACACTCAGGTACAGGCTGGAAATGAAAGGCTTGCTGGCTGGGGGTTATGAGGAAACATAGCCCAGAGTGAGGAGTGACCATCTGAGCCCTTAGGCCTCTGTGGCTTTGACACTTAAAAAGCTGCTTCAGTAATGCATACAGTTCTTTGAACCCAGTTCCACTGCTTGTTAGCTTGTAAGCTGAACCTGTTGACCTCTCCATGCCTCAGTTCCCTTGGTTTCTAGGTAAACACTTGATGGAAAACTGTTAGGATTTTTTAAAAATATTTTATTGGTTTTTTACAAAGAGGAAGGGAGAGGGATAGAGATTTATAAACATCGATGAGAGAGAAACATTGATCAGTTGCTTCCTGCACACCTCCTACTGGGGATGTGCCCGCAACCAAGGTACATGCCCTTGACTGAAATTGAACCTGAGACCTTTTGGTCCGCAGGCCGACACTCTATCCACTGAGCCAAACCGATTAGGGCCTGTTAGGATTTTTATCTATCAGACAATGATGCCCTATACGCCAACCCATGAAATCACTCCAACCCATGAAATCAGGTCATTACCAAGAATGTCCTATGATGTCTTCAAGTTAGTCAATGACAGAAAACCATTTCAAACAAGTTAAACACACATATACACAAGTTTGCATGGGAATTCCGGGGATTGGGCTCAGAAGCAAAGGGCATGCTCCCAGGAGCTTGCGTGTCATTTTCAACTCAGTAAGTTCTCAATGAATAATGATTAAATGACTGTTTAATCTACTATACATGTCTTCTGACATATTTTCTACAGAGCATGAATATTTCAAATTCTGGAGAAGGTAGCTATCTAGAATTTCTAATGCTTGACAAAATTGCTTTCCTTTCTTTTGTTAAAATATGTTCCGTTAAGCCCTGGGCATTTATTCTACATTGTAGGAGTACCAAACAAAATAAAAAATACCATCTCAGCCTTTCCAATCAGAAACTCTTGTCATTCTGGCCTCATTTTAAAGTGAAGACATTGAGGTTTTCAGAACTTGAAAGTTATGATATTTTTTTTGCTAGAACTTTAAGGTAACAAAAGATGAGGAACATTTTCTCTACATTCTTTCTTCTCCAATAAGGGCAGTTTATCACTCACATGGAAGAATTGGAGAAAAATAAGGGAAACATTTGCCCTAAAATGTTGTCATGGAATATCTAAAATTACCAGTTACTAATTGATTTAAATTAATCAATAGCCAATGGCAATGGTTTCTTCAATTTAAATACTGCCTCCTCATTCCAGGCTCACCTTCTTCCATTTATATGTTTTCATTCATTCGTTCGTTCATTATTTTTCTTTCAACAACCATACACTAAACTTGAGAATAGGTGCTAGAGATATAGAGTTGAATGAAGCAGGTGAAAAAGACGACATGCGTACTGGTGCAGACTTGCATTCAACCAATAGTTGCCAAGCATCTCCTGCTTGCTGGGCTCTGGAGATACAGCTGTGAAAGAGAAAGACAGAAGCACTTGTAGAATCTATAGAACCTAAAGGAGAATAAATAAGTAAATAAACACAACCAATCAATTTCCATGAGTCCTACATGGGGTCATGAGGTAGAACGTGGCTATTTTTATTAGATGGGGTAGTTAGAGAAGAGCTCTGAAAAGTTAAGATGTGATCTGAGAACTGAAGGAACTAACATACAGGGGCAAGATAGCCATGTGAAAAGACAGGGAAGGAATGTTCCAGGCTAAAAGAACAGCATCTGTAAAGATGTTATTACTGAATGGTCATGTAGAAAAGAATAAAATAGAACGGGAAGAGGATGTCATGCAAATGCAGCATGACTTAGGACAGGTTAACAAATATGATATTCACTTAGATTAGAACTATGATGTTAATGGCTGATTATAATATATCCAATAACTATTTCTTGTATAAGGGCTGAGAACAACAGGAGAAAATAGATATCTTACATAACACTGTAAAAGAGACAGAAAGGATTTCAAATTTACAGTTGAGTTGAAAGAATAGTATACAGAGCTCCCATATATCCTTAGCCTGGAGGTCTCTCAAGTTTCTCTAATCAGCCCATTGATGTCTTTTGAAGGAAAAGGATGTGGTCCAGGATCAAGCTAGGCACCCTTGTCAGCTCTCTGATCTCCTTCAAGCTGGGACAGGCCCCTAATCTCCCCTTGACATTCATTTTCAAAGTTACAGGCCAGCTTTTTTTGTGTTTGGTGTGTGTGTGTGTGTGTGTGTGTGTGTGTGTGTGTGTGTGTGTGTGTGTGTAATTGGGTTTCTCTGGTATTTCTTCATGATTAGACCAGGGATTTTTGTTGTTGTTGTTTTGTTTTGTTTTTGTCAGATTATCACAGACATTTTGTGTTCTTCTAGCTTTATTTCATGGCTTGCTGACTCTGATCACCTGATTAAGATGGGATCTGCCTGGTACTGTTGTCCCTATAAAGTACTCCTCCCATGTCAATAATATTTTGTGGAGAAATAATTTGAAATTAAGTAAAATCCCATTCTTCCTCTGATTTTAGCACCATTGATAGTTCTAGTGTGAATTAATTATTTGTGTGATTAGCACTATAAAAAGGAGATTTGCTAATTGTACCATTTCTTTTATAGTTATTAGTTTCACTTAATTGTATAGAAAAACACCCCCCCCAATTTATTCAAACTTTTGTTCACATTAATATAGACTTGTGGGTTAATTTAATTTAGTGGGCTATAATCCTTGCTGTCTTTATTTATTCTGAGGCTCAAGTTATCTCTGATTTGGGGGCCTCTTCAAGCTCTATGTGTATCCTTTCAACTTGTCTGTATCATTCTTTGAACATTTTATTACTTTTTGGCTCCAGGCTATCCTGTTATTTTTCTGACGTAGGCCTGGGAATCTGTCATTTCTCTGAGATCTGGTTCCTTTCCATAGAGAAATGGTATTTAGAAAACAAGGTCTGGATACTACTTGTGCTCATTGCTTCCAGGATGCCAACGATCTTAGCATCTCAAGGTGAATTCACATCCATGCATCCAATTCCAATCCAACAACAAAAATTCATTCTAGCTTTTCCTTTTTTTATATTTGTTCCTCCATTCTTGGATGTGAGAAACCTCACTGGTCTATTTTTTTTTTCATTCCACCCCAATGTCATCAGCAGATGGACCATCACTGCCCACCAGACTGAAAAAAGAGAAAGGAAAAGAAAAGGAAGGTGGACATTGAGTTGCTATTGTTTATAATGAATGAATTTAGTGATTCCACAGTGAGATTATTTCTATTGAATTTATGTTATTTGAGAATCATTCAACCTACAAACTATATCAGCCTCCCTTAGCCTAAAATTGTTAGTCACCAATGTGTTTCTTCTGTAAGTTCTTTTGGAGATTGGTATCACTATTGGGTCACCCTGACCTAGCCAGTGGCTTCACGGATCTTCCTTTAAAAACATCTACACTAAAAACCTTATTGGGGCAAGGTACAGGTCATGGAGAGGTGTTGTGAAAACATGTCACAGTTTTTCAATAAAAAATGAAGGAATGTGCTTTGGCAGAACGACCAAGTCAATGACTATCTCAGAAAAGCACTAAGGAGGGGACATGGATGTCTCTTGGGGAAACCAGCATGTTCTCACCAGGCCTCAGTTTGTATTCTACTTCAGTCTTACATGGAGAACAAATACATGCCAAATAAAAGATACAACTGTTAGGAGACCTTAAGCTAAACACATCTAACAGCAACAACAAAAATGGATGATGGAAATGACAGTTTCCTTAACAGCCTACTCTGTTTTATTTTCTGATGCCAGATACACATTCAGTCTAAATTCTGTCACAGGGATTTAAGACATTGTGTTTGAGACATTGACAGTTGCTCGATAATGGATTTTAAAAGACCATGGTTTTGCAGGCATGCCCTAGGGAGGGAATAAGTGATTCACTGAACAGGTGGCTCACTGGCAAAGGTGCTCAAGCTTCTTTTATCACCACAAGGAAACTTTTGACCTGGAAACCCCTATTATTAATGTACCCCATCCAGTTCTGAGTCCTGCTGCTCTATTTTTAATCCAAAGAAGTCATTAAGCCATCCTTCAATCAGTCAGTCGTCAAATACCAATAAATTTTCTTCTATCAATGTATGAAAAAGTGATTATGAATTTCATATATTTATTCTCAAATCTCATTAAGTACTTACTATGTGATGGGAATTATTCTTGGTGCTGGGGATGCCCCAGTGAACAAGGCAAACAAAGTTTATAACTTAATGAATGCTTTCCAGAAAATAATAAATGCTATTAAGATGATGAAACAGGCACCATGAATGAGTGTTGAGCAATGTGATGGTCAAAGAAGGAAGAGCTGCTGAACCTGAATGACGGGAAAGAGCCCCATGCGAAAAGAGTTCAGGAGAGTATGTGAGGCAGTGGTAGAGCCTGTTCCTTTTCAAAGAAAGAGTGCAATTCAACTGGAAATTCCCCTCTCAGATGGTTAAGTGCTCTAGTGGAAGGGCATGCAGTGAGTTCAGGGACACAGAAAGCAGCACATCAGGAGGGATGGGGACAGGAAACATACAATGAAGATTCAGGAAGGCATCACAGTTCAGAAGTCCTGATGATATATGGGAGCTTCTTAAGCAGGAGCAGAGAGACGTGAAGTCTGATCATCGTGGCAGAGGCTGAAACCATATGGCATGTTCAGGCTGTGGGAGCAATGGCTGCACCATGAGCTTGTAACGGCAGGGAGCCTGTGAGCGGAATGAGCAAAAGTGTGAACACAGGAAGACTTGAGTTGAAGCTCTGCATTGAGGACTTACCACTCATGTGAGCTAGAATTTGTTGAGATTTTTAAAAAAACAATAGGTGAATGATCTTCACAAATCACCTATATCTATAACATTAGGAGTTTCTCATAGTGTTATAAATTCTTAACGGGCCCAAAGGCCTCTGTCCAGGAAAGAAGGGAGGCTGAATGAGAAGATATTGAGTCTTCCCACCCCTGGTGAAACAGAGCTCCTGATTTTTTATGTTTACAGCATTTTGGGATTGTTTTACAATTTTTTTTTTTTAAATAATGAATTTCACTCGTTGAAAAATAACACAGAATTAAACAAATCCCCTTTCCCACCCCTCTGGCCCCCTTTGCCCTCGGCCCTATAGGTACAAATGTAAAGCTAAGGATAAAAATATCCCTTGAAAACCCTGGGAATGACCAAGATAACAAGGACTTTATCAGGAACCATTAGTGATCGGTGCTGCTAAATAACCAGTAGGGGCAGCATTACTGCCCCTTTCCTGTGTTACTACTTTGGCCCTGAGCAGAAACTTCTGCATTTAGTAATAGGGATCCAGCACCTGGTCTGTTACCCAACGCCACACTCGCTGGACTGGTGCTGTTCGATTCTGAGCATGCCTGTCATTGAACCTCTTCCTTCTTCTTCTCTGGATATGCCTGTGTGTTTTCTTATGTTTCTATTCTGTACTGTAAGCCCCTTGGATGAAGGATCAGCCTGTGTGTCCCTGAGGAGGTGAGAAGTGATTCTGAACACCTGGGTAAGTGTAGCCCTGCTCTTGGAGCCCACCTCTTCATGTGACGGACCTCAGGCAGCATTTCAGAGCTTGACCGTGGCCGCAGATGGGATCACAGCTCTCCAAACTATAGCCCACTGTTGTAAAAGCCCAATCCAAAGGCTAACATGCTGCCTTCCATCTGTCTGACTCTTCTCTTCACTTTTCAGGCTATGTAGAACTCAGTGGGGAAGAGAAGTGTCCTGATTTATTATCTCCTACATCTCAATACACCATGCAAATCAATAAATAATCAGTGCTGTAGCCCAAAGAGGAGGTATTCCCAGGCCTCTATGGTTGCTCATCCACAGTTCTATAGCCCACTGAGAAAATGGGCAGTCTCACAGATTTCAGTTCAGCATTGTTATTGAGTCCTTCCAATTGGCCAAGTCTTGTGTTAAGTGTTCTTGGGATATAAAAATTTTAACAGTTCAGTAGGGTAGGTAAGTGTGAGTGAAACATAATTTATTTTAGCTCCACAGCAAGGCCACTCTTAACTTTCTTTTATAAGTCGGCCACTACCCTGACACCATTCTCCACCTACCCAATGATTCTCATTACATTTAATCACATCGAAGTTACCCCTTCTTATCCATGGGTTCTGCATCTGAGGGTTCAATCTACCATGAATCCAAAATATGTAGAAAAAAAGTTAGGTTGTTTGTTTCTTTTGTGTCATGTGCAGACAATTTTCTTGTATATTCCCTAAACAATATAGTACACCAACTATTTACATATCATTGACATTATAATAGGCATTATCATAAGTAATCTAGAGATGATTTAAAATAAATCAGAGGATGTGCATAGGTTCTGTGCAAATCCTATGCCATTTCATCATATAAGGGACTTGAGCATATATAGATTTTGATATCTCAGGTGTTCCTAGGATGAATCTCCTGAGGGAGATGCTGAGGGACACTATTCTGTTTGCTTCACTCCATTTGTGACAATGAACTAAGTTTCCTGTTTATTTCATTGATATGTATTGGTGGTCTGAAACAATGGTTCTCAACCTTCCTAATGCTGTACAACCTTTTAATACAGTTCCTTATGTTGTGGTGACCCCTAACCATAAAATTATTTTTGTTGCTACTTCATAACTGCAATTTTGCTACTGTTATGAATTGTAATGTGAATATCTGATATGCAGAATGTATTTAGGTGACCCCTGTGATAGGGTCATTCAAACCCCAAAGGGGTCTCGACCCACAGGTTGAGAACCGCTGGTCTAAAATGTTAGCTCTGCGAGGCTCAAAACACTGCCTGTTTTACTCACCACTATATGCTTCCAAACTAGAATATGGTAGTTACTCAATAAGTATGTTTTTATGGTTGAGAGAATTAATGAATTTTACATTAATGGTGGAATATCCTGTATAATCCTATATAATAAAAGCCAAATATGCTAAGTGTCTGGTCGTCCAGTGACTGGCCCACTGCTCAACCAATCAAGCATAATATGCTAGTGCTATGCTAAGGCTGCTCACTGTGACATGCACTGACCACTAGGGGGCAGATGCTCCAACCAGTAAGTTAGCTTGCTGCTGGGGTCTGGCCAATTGGGACTGAGCAAGAAGGGCTAGACACACCCTGGCACCCTCCCTCAGTCTCTCCCCAGTCCCAATCATGCTCTGGTAGGGTCCCTTGCCTGGCCTGTGCCCTCTCGCAATCCAGAACCCCACAGGGGATGTCAGAGAACTGGTTTTGGCCTGATTCTGTAGGCCACTCCCCTCAGTGGGTGCCAGACACAGGGCTCAAGATTGGCAAGCGGTGCTGCAGTGTCATGAGCCTCTCCTGATTGGGACTGATTGAGCACAAGCTCACAGTGGGGCCTGAATGAGCAGAGAGGCAGGTAGGAAGTGCAGGCAGCATTGAACAGAAGGTTTCAGCCTGATCCTTGCAGGCCAGCAAGAGGGACCTCACCCATGCACAAATTCATGCACCAGGCATCTAGTTGCTTTATAAGAAAGTCAATGATGAGGTATGGTGACATTTTGAAATTCTTCCTTGAAAAATCAGGAAAGGCCAAGAAGAGGAGATGGCCTTGCCACTGGGTTTGAGATGGTAGAGAAGGAGGAATCTGGGTTATAGCACAGTCTATGTACAAACATGGCACAGAAATTGCAAAATATATTTTGATTCAATGCACTGGGACAGTGATTAACCTTTATGTCTCCATGACTAGCACACATTTTCAGTGGTATGAATCTACTAGTTCCAGTCATGCAAAGAAATTTTAAAATACAGTCAAATTCTTTTCTTGGGTTCACACAGAGAAGACTCACTGTGCCAAAGGTTTATTTTTTCCTCTTTTATTGTGTAAGAAGCTCCCTGCCTGACATTGAAGCGAGTCTATCCTGGATGCAAGATTGTGGGTCAAGTTTGAGCAACAGTTCATGGAACAGTAATTTTCTTCAATTGAATCTTGCAATTGCTGGGGAAATGCTTTCTGCAGTGATGATACTGAGAGCTCCAGAATAAGAGTCCTCCATCCTTGTGCTTTCCAAGTCAAGACAGGAGTGCTCTCTCTTGTCACCACTAAAAGTCATTCATTAAGCACATAACCATCTAGGCTTGGCCCAAGTTTTTACCTTCATACAAAATAAAATAAATGGACATCCCTTATGCTTTATATCAAGAATTTATGAGCAAATTCTCTCATAGTGTCTTTAACACTCCATCACCTGTTAATTATTTTTATGCTTGACTTCCCCATGAAATGGTGTATCTTTGGTGGGTGTAGATTGTCTTGTCTTATTCTACTTGATATCCCAAAAGTCTGGCACCCAGAATGCCCTCAAATATTTGCTGAATGAAAGGGTTTGTTAAATGAGAACATAATAAATGACAGGCTATGCAAATCATAAATATTAAACATGTAAGTATATTGTGTATATATGTCCATGGCTTCTCAAGACTAAATAAGAAATTTTTAATGTCCATCATAAAGCTATTAAAAATCTTGTTTAAGTTTACCTTTAAGAACAAGCTACACTAATAAAGAGAAAGACTCAAATAAGCATCACTCCATCACTCCTCTACACCCACAAGCCACGCCCACCAGCCAATCAGGAGCCAGTATGCAAATTAACCTAATTAAGATGGCAGTGGCCACAGAGATGGAGCGAGAGGAGGCTTGAGTTGCCCCCGGCTATGAAGGAAGTCAAGTTTCCTGCCTGTCCTGGCTGGCCCACAGCTCTGCTCAAGGTTACAAAGTTTCAATTATAGAAGATAAATAAATCCCAGATACCTGCTTCCAGCCCACCAAAAAAAAAAAAGGAAAAAAGAAAAAAAGGAGAGGCTTGGAGCTTGAGTTGCTAAGGGGTGTGGCCAGCCTGAAAACAGCCCTCAGTCCCTCACCCAGGCTGACCAGGCACCCTGGTGGGGACCTCCACCCTGATCCGGGACACCTTTCAGGGCAAACCAACCATCCCCCACCAGTGCACCAGGCCTCTATCCTATATAATAAAAGGGTAATATGCAAATTGGCCCTAACAGCAGAATGACTGTGAATGACTGGTCATTATGGTGCACATTGACCACCAGGGGGCAGATACTCAATGCAGGAGCTGGCCCTAGTGGTCAGTGCGTTCCCATAGGGAAAGCTCTGCTCAGCCACAAGCCAGGCTGAAAGCAGTGGTGATGGGAGCCTCTCCTATCTCCTTAGCAGTGCAAAGGAGCAAAGGATGTCCAACAGCAGCTTAGGCTTGTTCCCCACTGGACATTAGGTATCCCCAAGGACCCCCAGGGTGCCAGAGGGATGTCTGACTGTCCGTTTAGGCCCAATCCCTCCGGAAGCAGGCCTAAGCCAGCAGTGGATAGCCCCTGAGGGGTTCCAGACTGCAAGAGGGTACAGGCTGGGCTGAAGGATCCCCCTGAGTGCATAAATTTTTGTGCACCAGGCCTCTAGTATCATATAAACATACTAGGAGCCAGGTGCACAAAATTCGTGCACGGGGGGAGGGTTCCTCAGCCCAGCCTGCCTCCTCTCACATATTAGGAGACCTCAGGGGGTGTCCTACTGATGGCTTAGACCTGCTCCTTGCTTCATTTGGGGAGCAGGCCTAAGCCACAGTCTGGTCTCCCTTTGTGGGAGGCGACCAGGCTAATCAGGGGAAGCCACCAGCCCCATCACCCCACTGCTGCAGCCACTGCCAGTGACCACAGCCACCAAGGTATTTTCATCAACATGGACTCCAGTCCCTTCACCATGAAGAAATGACAACTTTCTTTAGGTATTTTCAAGATGTGTCTTTCATAGAATATGACATTTCTTTCTTTCTTTCTTTTTTATCCTCACCTGAGGATATGTTTCCATTGATTTTTAGAAAATGTGGAAGAGAAGGGAAAAACAAGAACACTTTGATTGGTTGCCTCCTGCATATGTCCTGACCTAGGCCCCATCCAGGGAGGAGCCTGCAACCTAGATACATACCCTTGGTCAGAATTGAACCCAAACCCTGCAGTCAGCAGGCTGAGGCATTATGCACTGAGCCAAACCAGCTTGGGCAGGATATGACATTTCTTAGCCCTCAGCAGTGGACCTTCATTTTTTTTTTGTCCAGGAGTGTGGTGGAAAAACCCTAGATCGCCTTTTTGGATTCTTATTACCCAAGTTACTAAGAATATTACCAGTGACATACAAGAAGCTTAGTCAATGAGTGGTAAGAAAAGGTGTTTCCTCTATAGTTCACTCTGATCATCAGCTCCACCCCTGCCCCTCCAATCCCAGCTCCACCCCTGCCCAGGTCTGTAACCTCTGGCCAAGGCTAAAGGTCTGGGCAAGGGACCCCCAAACCCTTGCAATCACTGGCTTTGCCCCTGCTCAGTCCTGCAGTTTCTGCTTGAGGCTGCAGGCCTGGGCAGAAGATGCCCAAACCTCTCTGATAACTGGTTTCACAGAGCCCAGGCCTCTGTGATCACAGGCTCTGATCCTGTCCCCTGCCATTGCCGGCTCTGCCCTTACCCCACTGGCAGCCTCTGGCCAAGGCTGCAGGTCTGGACAGGGGATTCCCACACCCCTGCTTTGCCAGCTCCACTGTGGCCCAGACCCCTGCTTTGCTGGCTCCACCCATGCCCAGACCCTTGCGATTACAGGGTCTACCCCTGTCCCTCCAATCTCTGGCTCTGTGGAGCCCAGGTCCCTGTGATCTGTGGCCTTGCCTCTGCCCATGCCTGAGACCTGAGTAGGGCACCCTCATACCCCTCTTATCACTGGCTCCACCCTTTCCCATGCCCCAGGCCTCTGGCGAAGGCCTCTGGCCTAGGCAGGGGACCCCCAACCCCCTCTTATTACCTATTCTGCCCCTCGGGCCCTCTTCCTTCCCTGCCACCTGCCTGGCTAACAGGCCTGACCACTTCAGTGATGGGGCTGAGCCGGACTGGGTGCTGCCATCTTGTGGCTATGGGGCAGCCATCTTGTGGCTATGGGTGCAGCCATCTTTGTGAAGGGGTGATATTACTCTTTTATTAGATAGGATAGGATTAGAACTACAAAATTTACTGGTTGGAGAGTAGGGAAGAAATGTAATGATGAATTTCCTTGTGTACACACCTTGTCTTGGTTTCCATTGGAATTGTATTGGCTAGTACCAAATACAAATTTAGTAACTATAAAACTAACATTTTAACTTATTTTTAGTTTAATTTTTTAAAATTCTTTCACAATTGGTATTTTCCCTTGATAATGTATTTTTAATTCACTTAGCAACTGCCCTAATTCAGTAATTATATAAAATCAAGAATTTTCTTAACTAATCAAGACCTACTGAATGACATACTATTCTGATAGATGGTGATACTACAGGAATAAGATAAATATGGGATTCTCATTAAATGGCCTAATCAAGTTAAGTCTACAGACACTGAGTAAGTAATGAGTAGTGTGGCACATGTACAAAGAAGTTTACAGTTAACAGAAGTTTGAAATAACAATCTCAGACCTGGGTTTCTCTTCTATATTAGGTCATTATGAACTTACATTCAACTTATGACTTTCAATATATATATATATATATATATATATATATATATATATATATATATATATATATATCACTTGTATAATTGCCCTTCTATTTACCCAGCCCAACTAGACTTTTGAGGCAGCATCCTTGCCAGACTTTCCTGATGTGATCTATCTGAGGCCTAGCCAGTCCAGGTGACTGCCTGGGAGCACAGGTAGTTCTCCTGGAACATAGACCAGGACTGTTTGGACAGGTTGTTCAAAGGCTGAGTGAGGATCTCCACAGCTTCACCCCTTCCCCTCCTCATGTGAATAAGACAAGTGGTCCTCTTCTCAAGGTCAGAAGGCAATATTAGTTTTCTTTAGCATTGGAAAAAAAATAATCAACATCTCTCAGATAATAAAGACTGTGTACAGTGAAGTTTTCTGATTTCAAGCAAAATACACACATACACACAAAGAAATAATAAACAAACACATTGGAGGCTTTTTTAGGTGACAACTGGAACATCTGAAGGAACCAAGGTCAGGAAGATGGCTGGAAACCAAGTAGATGAGAAAGTTGAGAGGTAGCCCAAGGATCATCATTTTTGTCCTCATCTGGGATCCTCTTCTCATACTGACTTCATTCATCTTTGTTTCCCTTCCCTGCTTCACAGGTTGGGTACAAGACCGATTCTCTACATTTTCTCTGAGACAGTCTGTGTAAGTGTGTCTGTATGTTTGTCTCATGCTAGTTGCTCCTAAATCTGTTCTCCCCATCTTCCCAATAATAGATGCCCCAAGATGTCATCAGAGTGTATGGCTGATGTAGGATCTACACATGTCAACCTTTGTTGTATTACCTATGGCATGTGACTAAATTCTTATTAACAGGATAAAAAAAGGAGGAAAGGTGTAATTTGGAAGAAGTCTTCTTAAAAGTGTCACATGGAATAGAGCCTTTACCCTTGTTATTCCATCTTGCTTCAGGCTTGACTGGAACTGAAGCAACCATGGGTTGAAAGAACCATGGGGTAAGATAGTAAATGAACAACAAGAGAATGAGAGCCTGGGACCCCGACAGCACAGAACACTGTAACAACCCTGCAATGCCAATTCCTGGAAACTGGACTGGTGTGAGAGTTAAGTCCTATCTTTTTGTTGTTGTTAACTCTCACCTGAGGATATTTTTCCATTGATTTGTAGGAAGAGTGGAAGAGAGAGGGTAAGACAGAGAGGAACATTGATGTGAGAGAAACACGTCGATTGTTTGTCTTCTGCACAAGCCCCGACCAGGGCCTAGACCAGGGAGGAGCCTGTAACCGAGGTAGGTGCCCTTGATCAGAATCAAACCGGAGACCCTTTGATCTGCAGGCCGACACTATATCCACTGAGCCAAACCAGCTAGGATGGTCCTATCTTTTATAAACTACTCATAATTGGGTGGGTTTTTTTCTCTGTACTAACTCTTGAATTTAAAATTAACTGATAAATATACTTTCTCTTCCTCTACTTCCCAACTATTCTCTCTCTTTTGTTTTACCTACCTTTTTACCATTTTTATATTCTTTTGGAAAGACTCTTATCCCTGATTCTTAGGACTGCTCACAAAGCTCCTTCATATTATAATAAAATTAGGGGTCCAGTGCACAAAAATTTGTGCATTCGGGGGGGGGGGCTCAGCCAGGCCTGTGCCCTCTTACAGTCTGGAACCCCTCACGGGATGTTCACCTGCTGGCATGCCTGGCCAGCCTGGGTGAGGGGCTGATGGCTGTTTGCAGGCTGGTCAAGCCCCCCAGTGGGGACCCTCATCCCATGGGGGTGTGGCCAGCCTGAGTGAGGGGCTGAGGGCCATTTTCAGGCTGCCCACAGCCCCTTCAGAGTTGGGTTTGGGAAGACAGGGAGTGCGTTCCCAGTGAATGGGAAGAGCCGGCGACTTTGCCTCCCCTCTGTGGTCTCTGTGCACTGTGGCTGGCACCCCACACCAGTGTAGCATCCGGGTCCTCACGCTTGGCTGTGCAGGATTCCTCGTCCTCTGCCAGAGGCGCATCTGAGATGCTCTGCACACCCCTGATCCTCCCACTTCATGAATCCGAAACACCTACAGTGCCACTCACAGTGTTCCCATCCCCTTGATTCCAGGTGGGGGCCACAGGTGACCCCTTAGCAATTTTCTCAACTCCCCCCACACATGTTACCCCTAGGGTGCCTAGCCAGCCTGGGTGAGGGGCTGAGGGCTGTTTGCAGGCTAGCCACAGCTCCCATTGATCCAAGGTCCCAGCGAGGCTGGCTGGAAGCAGGTTTCTAGGGTTTACTTATCTTTTATAATTGAAATTTTGTTGCCTTGAGCAGAGGCCACAGCTGCCTAGGCAGGCAATGAAGCCTCCTGTTTGCTTCAGCTCTGTGGCTTCTATAATTGAAACTTGGTTTCCTTGAGTGGAGGCCACAGAGGGCCTAGGCAAGCAGTTTCCTCCATTGCTGGCCTCCTGTTTGCTCTAGCTTCATGGCTGCAGGACACCATCTTGGCTAGTTTAATTTGCATATCATCACTCTGATTGGCTGGTAGGTGTGGCTTGGCTGGTAGGCATGGCATAGGTGGAATAGAGTGAGGGTTAATTTGCATATTACTCTTTTATTAGATTAGATATCTGCCCCTCCAGCCCTCATATTCTAAGAGAACCAGCTGGGAGGTCTTTGGGAAATAGGTGGGGTATCCAGAGGTTCCTGCAAAGGGCAGAGGCAGCCAGAGCATTCGGAGGGAAGATTTGGGATTGTTCACTGCATTTCGGGGAGTATCCCTTAAACCTGAAAATGGATAATCTCCTAGTGACAGAAAAACCCTGCCAACTTGTCACACAGGGTATTACGCTTAAAGAACCATCACCCCATGAAGTAAAATTACTTCTGAGTATCAACAGGCTCAGAAACCGTTTTGTGAATATCTCAGAGCTTGATCAATAAAATGTTTTTAAGGGCTATCTGGGACGCAACCTTAATCTTGAAGTTGAGGCCAGGAAATGGTCAGGATGTGTTTTCATTGTTTATCTTTTATATCTTGCCACAAAGGGAAGATACCTGGGATCAAAGGACCAAGGATTTAATCAATAAAGATTCTTAAATTTGTATCAGCACTTCTGAGGAGAAAGGGTAAAGGGAGTTTGTTTTATAGTGTTTGTCCTCAAAGGTTTAAACTCAAGGCACCATGCCTAAGTCTATCTCAGGGGCTGATCAGATTGGGCTTGAACCTAGCTGTTTATTGACCCTTGGGCATCAGTGAAAGTCTCAGCCCAACTCTATGTAATAGGGTGGGGGGGGTCACTAAGGAGGTCATCCCATCTCTTGGGCCCTTCCCTCAGCCTTTCCCATCATCGACCACCTTTCACTATATCTTTTTTTTTTTTCTTGGAGATGGTTTCTCTGGTTCAGCGATAATTGGAATACTGGCCCTTTTTGCTGGTCTATATACTTGGCTGTTAACATGTTTACTATGGCTGTGTCGATTTGACACAGAACTGCAGCATGAGCTGTTTGTGGAGGTGAGGCAAACATTTGGAATCCCATACATGATTTGGGGTAAAAAAAAAAAATTCTGAATTTTAACATTGTCCTTGTCTGCATTATTGCTCCTACATATCAGGGTAACTGAGTGTGCACAGAAGAAGTAAGCATGCTGGGGACATTCTTGTAAGAGGCCTGTGTTGGTGAGAGAAATATGAGGACCCCAAAAGTAGTGGACTTGGTTTTAATTCTGTATCTGTTATTTAATATGTTATTCACTAGTTACTTACAAGGTAACTTAAATGTAAAGAATCTTTAATATTTTCTATGCATCTGATGTAATTTTGAGCTCTTTTTTTCCGCATATTTTTCATTGCTAATTTATTGGTCTGTATTCAGAGAGGCAGGTTAATGCAGTGGCTAAGGTCAGCAGGTCTGGGAATCTGACTGGCTTCATTCTCATCCAGCTCTCCTTCTCGGTGTTGACTGTGGACAAGAGTCTTAAATTCCCTGAACCACAGCATCTTCACAGGACAGTGACACTGACCGGCTTCCCAGATGTATTGGGAGAATTAACCAAGCCCCTATCAATGCATGCTCTTTGAATGTGAACTATCTGTAATCCTTCATGATTGGCATATGTGGCCATTGGGGCGTGTTGTGAGAAAACCTTCATGAAGCTACTCACCTACTCACCTGATGTAGAACCTAAGGTGACCTCATGGACACTTGGGAGAGTGTTAGCCACACAACGCTGGCAGTAGTTTGCATATATGGCCAGTGTGGCCTCTAAAAGTGAGGTTGTAAAATTATAATGGGACCATCACATTCTTACTGGGCAAGACGGTCTCAGCTCCTCATTTTCTGATACAGTATATTCACATGGCCCAGCCACCTGCTCAGGCAATGTGGCCTCCTAATTGACATGCAGGCACATAGCTATGCTGTTGCCCACGGTGGGGAAAATGGTGTGTTTTCTACTATGTTTTTATTTCCATCGAATTTCTATTCTCATACGCAAAAAGAAGTGATCTCTAAAGAGATCCAAAGCATTTACTTCTAATAAAGTACTACTTTTTCATTTTTGCAATGTGCTGTACGCATCCAACCAGAGACACTTATTTGTCTTTTCATCCACCCAATAAATATTGCTTAGGGAATTATTTCATACAGGCCCTGTGCTACATGCTGGGGATACAAAACTGGTGATATACCTGGTCTGTACTCTCCTGTGGCTCACTTTTAGTGAAGTTTGCAGATGAGCTCATCCACCTAATGTAATGTGAAAAGGGTTTAATGATGACAGGTAAAAGATTCTCCAAGAGCAGAGAAGAGGCAGTCCTCCCTCTGCCCGGGAATAGGAAAAAGCAACACAAGCTATGAAGACTGAGTTCTGCTTTGCACAGATGGCATAGAACCAGAGAACAATGCAGCCATGGATCCCACAAGAGGCACTTGCCTCTGAGCTTCCTCTTCTCCTCTGTCTCCCCCTGTGAGACCAATCCAAATTCTTCTCCTTTTAACATTTTTTAATATATTTTATTGATTTTTTACAGAGAGGAAGGGAGAGGGATAGAGAGTTAGAAACATCGATGGGAGAGAAACATCGATCAGCTGCCTCCTGCACACTCCCCACTGGGAATGTGCTCACAACCAAGGGACATACCTTTGACCGGAATAGAACTTGGGACCCTTGAGTCCGCAGACCAACACTCTATCCACTGAGCCAAACCGGCTAGGGCTCCTTTTAACCTCTTAATGTGCTCATATGTACAACGGAGTCAGACTAATCTAAGCAGTCTCAACCAAGAATCACGCATGTGGAGCTGTTAAAAATAATAGCCGCCCAAGTCCTGAATCAGAAGTTATTTGTGTATTCACAAACTCAGCACATTTTCACTGAACATGTGTTTGATAAGCAGCTAGTATGTGCCAGATACTATACTAGGAACTAAGAAGTAAAAATGATATGTTCTTGATATTAGAGGAGTAAATATAAATGATCACCATGAGAAAAATAAAACAAATATTTCAAAAGGGTACGTATAATAGTGACAGGCAACTTATTAAAAGGACATATCCCTAGAGTAAGTGACAGATCCCTGAGATGTCAAGGATGAGGCAAGAAGGACAAATTAATCAGGTGAAAGAGGGGAGGACCCTGCCTGGAAGAGAAATAGCAAGGACAAAGTCCCACAGAATCCCTCTCAGCAGGTGGGTGACACAGCAACATTTTAAACTCTACAGGTGATATGGGTGTCTGGTCAGGATGGAGAAGCTGTTGGTAATCCCTGAGTCTCATGTTTTATAGGGCTGCTGTGTTGCGCCAATAAAAAGAAGCATGTAAAAGTCCTCTGAAATGTTAAAAAATGCTTTAACAGCAGTGTTTTGTACACAATAGCCCTTAATGATCATCAGATAAGAATTGTACTCGGGTATTAAAACAGAGAAACTCGTGATATGACCATATATCTAGGGGATTACTCATTTTTCAAACCAAAAGCAACATCACATATCACTTTAGCCATAGTGATGGGGCCATTTATCTACAGCTTCTCTACTTTCCATGTGATAGGTTTTGTTCCTCAATGTGAACATAAATGGTGTTTGGGGAGAGTGAGGGGCCATGCCAGGGGAGTTGGATGAGCCTGGGAATTAAGGGTGATTCTCTGGCTCCTTGTCTAAAAAAAAAAAAATTGTTGGACCTTGCAGTCATGGATTGGACACCTGGAAAAAAAAAATGCGTCATATTGTCCTGTATGTTCTGTCTCAGACCTGAGGCTCAAACTAGTAAATCAAATAGTCATCCAGCCAATTAAAACAAGAAGTCTAACAAAGTAAACATTTAACTCTTTAACAGAGCTGTGATGTTTACTGTCCTATTTAAACCCCCAACTTTAAATAAATGCAAAAACTACATAAACCAATCATTGAGTAACTTCCCACCCTTTATTAATTATATCACCAAGCTGTACAGCTAGATCTTACAGGGTGGGGTTCATCTCATAAAGGGACATGCAAGGTCCTAAAGAATTCAAGTGAAATGCCATGATGAAAATGCCACCCTTGGGTTAAGAAGAAGCACAGTGACCATACCCCCTGCCATTTTCAGGGGTGAGGGACATTCTTCATCTGACAGAAACCAGACCAGTAATAGGATGCTCCATGTTATAATTCATTTGGGCACAGAAATATAATATGATGGGAATTGGAATGCCAGTCTGCAATATGAATCCTACTTGATTTGTGAGTGTAGGTGAGGACCTCTCGCTGCTATATTTTCTCCGATGTTAAATGGATATGATGCAGCTATGATGAGAATTAAATGAGACACGGAAGGGAAAATGTTTGGCCTGTGCACAGGAGAATTTCCAAATAATTTATGTAGATACTCTCTCCTTCTACCCCCTGCCAAGGAGGTGGAAAAGAACTCCCTATCCCTTAACTTCATCTGACTGCCAAGAGTGACTTATTTGCAAAGAATAAGGTATAGAAAGCAAGGAAATGAAAAGTAACTTTATGACAGAGAACATTGATGAACTTGACTCGAGCCAGGTGATCAAGGTCAACATTAACAGAAATGAGAGACAGAAATAATATGTTACACTTGATATGATAAGGTAAGAATGGCGCTTTGCCTTTTTGGTCTTCCTCCCCCAAAATTTGTAACCCCAGTCTAATTATAAGAATAACATAAAACAAACTCCAAATGAAGGGTATTCTACAAAATACCTGATGAATAGTCCTAAAAGCTATCAAAGTCATCAAAAGAGGAAAAGTCGGAGTGATTGTCACAGCCAAGAGGAGCCAAAAAGGAACCCAAGAGGACTTTATGGCCAAGTGCAATACGGTTTCTTGGGTGGGATCATGATACAAAAAAGAGGAGAATCTCAAAAAGAGGAAGAATCTAATATAATAAAAGAGTAATATGCAAATTGACCATCACCTGATACACCTAAGCCATGCCCACCAGCCAAGTCATGCCTCCCAGCCAATCAGAGTGGCTGTATGCAAATTAACCCAGCCAAGATGGAGATTGGCAGGGCGGCTCTGCACTGGGAGCCTCCACGGCAGGCACAGTGTGCCGGGTGTGTCAGCTCAGTGGGGGGGGGGGGGTTCAGCCCAGGGCTTCCTTGGGGCATCCAGGAGTGCCCATCCTGGGTCTGCTCCCTGGCTCTGCCTCAGGGGCCTCCTTGGGGGTGTGTGGGAGCACCCGTACAGGGTCCGCTGTCTTCGTCTGCCCATCAGGGGCCTCCGCAGGGCATGTGGAAGCATCTGCTGCACAGTGCAGAGCATCTGAAGCCAGTCCGCTGCCCGGCTCCACCCCGGGTGTGTTTGCTCAAAAGCAGGGCCCCACCGAGGGATCCTGCACCAGCATCCACCCCTGGCTCGCCACCCAGCTCTGCGCCACATGTGTCCCCTCAGCGGTGGGAGCCCACCAGGCGTGTTTCTCTGGTGGGAAACGTCCACACCTGCACTCACCAGCCTTCCCACCCCCCAGTGCATGAACCCTGAAGGGGCTGTGGGCAGCCTGAAATGGCCCTCAGCCCCTCACCCAGGCTGGCCAGGCATGCCAGCAGGTGGACATCCCCCCGAGGTGTCCCAGACTGCAAGAGGGCACAGGCCAGGCTGAGGGATTCCCCCTCCCACCCCCACCCCCACCCCCGCTGAGTGCACAAATTTTTGTGCACTGGGCCCCTAGTTAAAATATAAAATAAAATAAAAGGAACTTAGATAAATACTAATGAAATTTAAATAAAGTATGAAACTTACTTAATAATGTAACAATATTGCCTTATTTGTTGTGACAAATATACCATAGTAATGTAAGATGTTAACAGTAGAGGAAATAGAGGTGGGGTATATGGAACTCTCTGTACTATCTTTACAAATTTTCTATTAATCTATTCTAAAATAGAAAAATCAATGAAAGAAAAATACCACATGACCTCACTCACTTCTGGATAATAAAGACCATTATAAACTGATAAAAAAAAATAGATACAGAAGCAGAGCAGCATCAAACAGACTGTTATAGTACAGCAGGAAGGCTGGGAAGGGTTGCAGGGGGGTGGTTAGAGATCAACCAAAGGACTTTTATGCATGCATATAAGCATAACCAATGGACACAAAACAATGTGGGGTAGGGGAGGCTGGGGGAAGGTCAAGGGGAAAAAAGGAGACATATGTACTACTCTTTGTAATATTTTAAGCAATAAAACAAATTTTTAAAAAAAGGAAAGTATTTTAAATAATCTTGGCACAATACTTGGGACATAGTAGGAACTCAATATGTGTTCTCACTTCACTTTCATTTCCTTCTCCTCTCTTTTCCAGTTTAGACAACTTTCAAACTTCACTTTAATTAGCTTTAAAGGCCATGCCTCAGTAGTCTAATCCCACATACATACATATATTTCTCAGACTTAACACATATATAATAAGGTGTGCTGATTTTTTCTGCAAATAAACTGACTTATAAAATAAAACTATTTTCTTATCTAACTGTACAAGAAGTCAATAAATTGGACCTCATCTAAATTTAAAACTTTTGTTCTGGAAAAATCTCTGTTAAATGGATGAAGAGCCAAGCAACAGACTAGGAGAAAATATTTGCAAGTTATTTATCACCTAAAGGATAAAAAATATATAATGAATGGGCAAAACTCAACACTAAAATAAAATCAATTTAGAAAATGGGCAAAACACTTTTATATTAAATGGACATAGACACTTTTCCACCAAAGAGCATATATCAATGTCAAAAAAGTACATAAAAAGATGTTTGTCATTTCAGTCATCAAGAAAATTAAAATTAAAACCACAATGTGAGGTCACTATACAATTTTAGAATGACTTAAAAAATAGCGATAAAAGCAAATGCTGGCAAGGATGCAGATAAACTGGATTACACATATATTAAGGTATGTTCCTGAAAGAGCTAAATATGTGACTGCTACAACCCAGCAATCGCACCTCTGAGCATTTATTCCAGGGAAAATAAAATCTATTCTCATGTAAGACCCTGTACACAACTGTTTATGGAACAGTTTATAGATAACCCAAGGTGCCCTTAAGTGGGTGAATGGTTGAACTGTGGTTTGTCCAGGGAAAACTACTCAGCAATAAAAATAATGAGTTATAGGTACATGCAATCACCTAGACCAATCTCCAGAGAAACATGCTGAGTGAAAAATGCCAATTCCAAAAGGCTACTGTATGACTTCACTTATAAAATATTCTTGAGATGAAAGATGCAATTATAGGAACAGAAAACATATTGGTGGCTGTTTGGAGACACAGAGGATTATGGCCGTGGGAGGGAGGAGGTGTGGCTATGAATAGGCAGCATGGCTTATCCCTGGGTGATGGAAGTGTTCTCTGTCTTCGGTGTCAGTGTCAACGTCAGTGTCCTGACTGTGATGCTGTGCTGTGGTTCTGCGAGATCTTCCCAGAGGAGAAGCGTGCAAACACACAGGAGAAATCTTTGTATTGTTTCTTGCAACTGTGTGCAAATCTACAATGATCTCAAAAAAAGATTTGGGTCTTAATACATTATTTATGCAATTAAGTTCATTTCCACCCACTGGCATTTATTGACACGCTATGTGAAGTATGGCTAGGTACTGCAGGGGACCCAATGGTATGTGTGTGAATTGCTACACAAGTACAAGAGGGCAGAACATGGGAGACCCATTACATTGATGGGTAATAAAAGTTAGAAGAACCCTCATCTTTTCCTCAGCTACAGTCTCAGCATGCCCTCATTAGCAGAAGAACTTCCATGGGCCATACTTTGACATTTATGGGTGCTTGCACATGACTCTTGATGACATCCCTGAAGTAGAGATGACCTTTTCCAACTTTCCACAAGAGAGATATAGATATAAATACAGATGTTATTGATAAAGAATTATAATCTCCAGTTAATTTATTATGGATATGTGAACTTTAGCTTCTTTTTGTGGAGAAATAGCCTGAAGTGGTTAAGTAATTAACAACAAAGACCCATCTGGGCCCAGAGTGACTGACTCAGGACCTGGCTGAGCTATTCAGTAGCTGTGTGACACTGAGCAAGAAAATTACTCTCTCTGTCCCTTTCTTTCCTCATTTGTAACAAAAAAATAACAATAAATATAACCTCAGGGAGTGGACATGAGGCTGGAATGAATTAATATCTGTAAAGCATGCAGAACCATGCTCTCAACAGTGTTTGCAGAATGAATTCATTCTCTGAATTTCTTGTGTACTTTCTTCCTAGTTTATGAAAGCAAAATTAATTCACGCTCATGTTTTTGTCACTTCTAATCTGACACACTTACAGACTTATATACCTACTTGCAAATGATCACAAAGGATTTGAGTACTTTTATGAGAAGAAAAAATTAAGTTTAAAAAAAAACCCTCCTTTAAAACATATGATTGGGATGGTTCGATTTGTTGAAATGGTACTCTTCATTTAAACATTTAGCAATTTCGTTTTTCTCTGTTTTCAATCCACACATTCAAGATGGAGTCCTGCAGGGTATATTTTATTGTAATTATTTTGTCAGTGTCAAAGATACAAATGTTTGCATTCAATCAGCCCATTGAGCAATATCCAACAATTTGCCAGGAACCCCATTCAGCTCCACATTTTAGACCAATAAACTCCCTGGGGCACATCAATCAAAATACCAACTGTGTTGTATTTAATCAGGGATATGAGATAAAGATATTAAAAATATAAAAGTACATGCAATTGCTCACAGCTCCAGAGATACATGAGTGCTAGCAATCTGCTAAACAGCATAGTGGCCGATAACCAGAAAAGTTGGTCACCCTCACTCTCAACCCCAAACACTGCCATTTCTCATAGTGACAGCTGAATGGATGCTGAAAGATAATCAACTCCTTAATCTTAGCCTCATAACACTGAAAAGGAATAAGAGATATGAATAAGGGACTCAAAAACAGAAAAAGAACTCACCACCAGATGTCTCTACTTTGTAAGGCAATTAGCAAAATAAAACAAAAACAAACAAACAAAAGACAGTGAGAGAAAGATTCTAAAAGCTAATTGGTTATGGTAGTGGTTCTTATCTGGAGGTGGTTTTGCACCCCAGGGGACAATGCCATTCACACATATTTGTTTCTTACAAGGAGGAGGAAGGGATGATTTTATGGGCATCTAATGGGTAAGATGCTAGGGGTGCAGCCAGACATCCTATAGTTCACAGAACCACCCTTCTTAACAAGGAAATATTTATCCCTCAAATGACATTAGTGCTGAGGTTGAGAAACCCTTTGGGGAACATTTGACTTGCTTGATTGGCATTATCATTTACTATGCCTCCATCAGACTTTCTTCCCTTTTTCCATGTGGGAGAGGAAAAGGCGATAAGAACAATAAATAGGAGACTAAACACTATTTTTTTCCAGCTGCTTCAGACATTGCTAATGCAGGCCCTATAACGCAATATTCCTCACAATGTAAATTTATTTTAACTTGAATGTTCTCCTCATTGAGAGCCTGGCCAAGATCAGTGTCAACCTTGTGTACCTAGGATTTAGTAGATTGCGTGGATGTAGTACACACTTAATAAAAGTTTGTTGAATTAATTATCTGTTATAATGGGGCATGGCCTTGAAAAGGAGCATAAGGAAACTCTACAAACTCTACATTTAAATGTTTGCTTCAGAATCTGTCGCTCCTCGCATTAATGGAAGAGTGTGGCATCAGCCAACCGACCAGGTGTGGTGGTAAGAAAACAGAGATGTTTTGAAGGAAGATGTCAGGTGAGGCATTAGACACAGTCAAGAAGTTGTTCCAGTACAAAGCAATGGGCCAGCTTTCTCAGTCTGAAAGATCTATGAGTCATTCCTTAAGAAAAAAAATACTTGCAATAATATCCAGCCACTTCAAATTTTAATCTATATAAAGAATGTCAAACAGAGGACTGGCAAAACTATTGGTTGTTGGCAAACATTGAATCTATGTATGTATGTACAAGTTCAACATATATAGGAATGTATGTGTGTGTTTACTCAAATATAAATACCAAATTAATCATCAACTACAGAAATTAAGTTTAGAATATGTATATAGTAAACCTGGTGAAGTAAATATACTATAATTAATGAGTAACTAATTAGAAGATGGCAGAGGTTACTGAAAGGCATTCTAGTCTTTATTCATAAAACTGAGTCGATAAGAACTGTAAAGCTCTCAGTTAAAAATGGCTCCTGTGTCTTAGTGTTATGCATAATTTTTTCTAAACTTTGGGACTATTGGAAAAATCTATTTTTGGAGTAGGATAATTTATTTGCCATTGAATAACATTTTTGTATATTTTTTCTGCTTATTTCTTCTAAATTTAACAAAATATTTAACATTTTATATAGTAAAATCATCTCTCATAGAACATTTCCCTAAAGTACTTCTATTCTGCTCTTCCATTCATCTCCTCATCCATTCATTTCCCCCCCATCAATCTCTCCACCCATCCATATCCCCACCCATCATCTCCCCACCCATCCTTCTCCCCATCCATCCATTCATTCATCTATCCATGCAGGTTTGTAGAAACATACCTGGAATGATACTTATGAAAAGTTATTTAAGCTGCTTCTACATGGTTGGATTTGGAGCTGATTTTAAATTTCATATTTTTATTTTTCTTCCATTGTTTCTTTATTATTTTAAGAAATTATTATTTTAGGAAAATGAGTATTACTGTTTTAGGAAAAAAATAGTGGGCTGATACTCCTCTTTTTAAAACTTAACTTTTCCCCAGTTTTATTGAGCTATAGTTGACTACATGATATCATTAAGCTGCATACCTTAAATTTATACAGTGCATTTTCAAAACATTACTTTTAAACTTCAGTCACATTGTTTGTTTTTAGTGTGCAATTCTGTGAATGTTAATACAGATGTAGATTTGTGTAACCACCATTACCATCAGGGTCTGCAAGTCCATAATGCAAACTACTTCCTCTTCATGTTTGACATACTCCTCCCTGACCCTCTAATCTCTTTCAACTACCGATCTGTTCTTCACCATTATAGTTTTGTCTTTTTCCAAATGTCTTAGCAATGGGATCATAAAGTGTTGAATCAGGGTTCTCTGGAGAACAGAACCAATAGGGTGGATATATGTTAGGAGAAGTTGCTTTTTGGAAGCTGAGAGTCCGAGAAATCCCAAACTGGAGATTGAAGGAAGTCGATGGGGTAGTTCCAATTGGATGCAGAAAAAGACCTATATCCAGCTCAAGGCAGTCAGGCATGGGAGTTCTCTCTTACCTGCAGAAGGGTCCCCCTTTCTGTTCTCTTCAGGCCTGAGGCTGACTGATGAGAGCCACTCACCTTAGGGAGGGCCACCTGCTCTCTGAGTGTTGACCTTATTCCCAGGCTCTGGGGGCTTTGCCTGAGACCCTCTTTTGAAAACTGAAGCCAACTTCTGGGCTTTGGACTACAGTGTTCTGAGTCCTAGATATACCAGGGAAAATGTAAACAAATGTAAATATAAACAATATAAAGAAATAGAAGTAGAAATAGAAAGAAATAGAAATAAAAATATAAATGTAACTATAAATGTAAATGTAGCTGTGAATGTAAATATAAATGTAGTTGAAATGTAAATATACTTACACATAACCATATACATATATGCATACATATACATATACATTCTATCTAATAAAAGAGTAATATGCAAATTACTTCAACACACAAGATGGCTTCCCCATGTGATCAAAATGGCCGTCCCATGTAGACACAAAATGGCTGCCATAAGATGGCTGGCAGGGGAAAACAGTTGGGGGGACCAAGCCTGTAGGAAAGGCCAGTTAGGGGTGACCAGGCCAGCAGGGGAGGGCAGTTAGGGGCAATCAGGTTGGCAAGGAAGCAGTTAGACGTCTATCAGGCTGCCATGGGAGTGGTGAGGGGCAATCAGGCAGGCGAGTGGTTGGGAGCCAGCAGTCTTGGATTGTGACTCCAGTGGGATCTGGCCTAAACAGGGAGTCGGACATCCCTTGAGGGTCTCAGATTGGAAAGGGTGCAGGCTGGGCTGAGGGACACACACTTCCCCAATGCATGAATCTCATGCACCAGGACTCTAGTACACATATAAATACATATGCTTTCCACCAGTTCTTCACAAATTCTTCAGGATCCATAGCAACTGTTTCATGTCTCTGTCCTGGTGTTATAGCTACATCTGGGGAGAGACACAGCAGGATGTGCCTGCACATCTTTCCCAGAGCTGGAGCCCTACAACCCCCTAAAAAGATTTTGAAGACATCTAGGGCACAGTATTAACCGTGGTTAGTTATGAGGAATAGTGGTATGAATGATCTTTTCTTCCTTATGTCCTGGTATATTTTCTTTTACAAATATAAATTTCCTAAGAGGTGAAAATAGTAAGTAAAACATTCTACAGTCTGCATGTAAAAAGACAGGAAGAATTTCTATGGCTCGCCCAAAAGACAGGTGGAGAATAGGAAACAGAACATGGACCTCCCTCAGTCCTGCTTATCTCCCCTTTGAGTCCAAACAGTCCGTTCTGGGAAGCATCAGAGTGGGTGAGCAGTCGTCCTCTGTGAATATGTGCCCACTTTAACCCTTAGGCTGAGTAAGGTTTCCTGGAGTCTCAGAGAAAATACAGAGCTGGAGAAAAGTGACTTAGAACCTGAGGCAAAGGGAAGCTGGAAAGCAAATACATTTTATTAAGCTTCATCTGTCGCAGAGGACTAAAACAAAGCTTGCAAACTCTAGAGTGATTGAGAGGCAGCAGACTTTATGCTGGTCTCAGTCATTTCTCTCAGCTATTAAATATCATCACGTATCACTGTCCCTTTGTCTTGCCTCTAAATGAACTTCCTTTACTCCCTTTAGGTTCATTTATTATGCAGGGAGATGTTATTTTTAAAAATCCTTTGAAAGAAGTGACTAATAATTTGCCCAGACCAGCTTTCGAGTTAACTGGGTTTATCTGTCTGTGTCAATCCCAGCTCACACAAGCCTTCTCATGAAGCAAAATCTACAGGTAGGTAACAGGGGAGGACATTTACTCAAAAAAAAAAAAAAAAAAA
>PVJC01016213.1:5287-34101 GCA_004026665.1 Murina feae | reverse complement strand
TTGGATTTTGTCAAATGCTTTTTCTGCATCAATTGATATGACTATGTGGTTTTTATCTTTCAATTTGTTTATATGATGTATCACGTTTATTGATTTGCGGATATTGTACCATCCTTGCATCCCTGGGATAAATCCTACTTGGTCATGGTGTATGATCTTTCTGATGTACTGCTGGATCCGATTTGCTAGGATTTTGTTGAGGATTTTGGCATCTATGTTCATGAGGGATATTGGCCTATAATTCTCTTTCATTGTGTTGTCTTTATCTGGTTTTGGTATTAGGGTAATGCTGGCTTCATGAATGAGTTTGGAAGTGTTCCTTCCTCTTCAATTTTTAGGAGTAGTCTCAGGAGGACAGGTTTTAGTTCTTCCTTGAATGTTTGGTAAAACTCCCCTGTGAAGCCATCTGGCCCTGGGCTTTTATTTGCTGGAAGCTTTTTGATTACTGCTTCAATTTCTTCCATAGTTATTGGCCTATTAAGATTTTTAGATTATTCCTGATTGAATTTTGGTATGTTGTGTTTTTCTAGGAATATGTCCATTTCCTCGAGGTTGTCTAGTTTGTTGGAGTAGAGTTGTTCATAGTAATTTTTAACAATCTTTTGTATTTCTGTGGGGTCTGTTGTTATTTCACCTCTGTCATTTCTGATTTTGTTTATTTGGGTCCTTTCTCTTTGTTTCTTGGTGAGCCTGGCTAGAGGTTCATCAATCTTGTTTATCCTTTCAAAGAACCAGCTCTTGGTTTCATCAAAAATATTATTGTTATAGAATGCATTCTCTTACCGTTATGGTGACTCTAGAGATTAGATAAACTTATATTTACATCAAAGAGAAAAATACTATTGTGAAATGGGTAAACAAATGTAGAAGGCTTTTGTGGAGGGAAATCCTCCTTAAATTTTGAGGAAAACACTGTCATTTTAATAAAATCAAGTCACATTAGGTAAGGCAAATTTTATTATACAGGTAAATATTAAATATTAAATAATGAAATATAGTTATTAAAAACTATATTAGCCACCTGTGTACACTTGTAACATAAAATTTGCATTTTCATTTTGTTAATAATTTGTATTTATGGTGCTTTTTTATTTTGAGAAATCATTTTAGGTTTCCAGAATAATAATACTATCTATAGAGAAGTTACAGATCTAGCTGAGAATTGTTGGGAAATACCTATATTATTTTTGGAAAGTACTTTTTAAAAAGATTGACTGGTCGAATGTAAGAGTAACTAATAATAGTCCTATAAAACCAATAATGAAGGCATTTACTCTACTCACTTTAAAAAATTTGTGGTCTCAGTCCCCATAAACTGTTATTTAGTAGCCGGGGTCGAGGAGGGGCATTGCTAGTTACTACTAACCATACAGTACTCTAGCTGTTTTCCAGAGTTAACATTAACTACCACAGGATTGTAATTTGTAACGGAAAAGTATTTCAGTCACTGGAATTATCTGGATTATGTAGTATTTTGCATCTCTGTGAAATACTGGATGGCCACTTGCTCATGGAATCATAGAAACTTTTTGGACAGCTACTTTGGAAATTATTTCATGCAACTGAACTACCTTCCTAATGATACTGTTTTCCTTTTAAAAAATTGCCTAGGAGTCAGTTTTGGCTTCTTAGGCAAGTCCACATCGTACGGTTAAATAATGGGGCCTGAACTGGAAGAGTTAATCCTCAAGTTCAGCTTGAGCTGTGTTTACTGATCCCTTTCTGCTTCTTGTTAATGGGCACCTCAGACTATGTACTAATTAATGGGAGAGCAAGGGGCAGGTGGCGCCGTTTTATTTTGATAATCCTTGTCAGCAATGTCTGTGTAATCTTCTTGTTTAATTATAATGAATGTGCGTTTGGGGTGCATGAACTTTCAACAGCTTTTTTCACTGGAAGTTCACTGGTCAAGGACAGTTTTGCAGCTGTCAACCACTGCTACATATTCCATACAAAGCCATTTGTTTTACCACTTTTGGTTACGGGCTCGCGCAAATGAATGTCTCTAATGGAGATACTGTGTGTTTCTTTGAAACCAGACAAGTATAACTCTATCCAGAGAAATGAGAAAAATCTGTGCTTCCTTTAATTGTGCTTGTGTGTGTGTGTGTGTGTGCAGAGAGGGTAAGAAATTTTGTGTAAATATGGGCATTTAACTTTTAGAGTACTTAATGGATGAAAATATTAGAGTAATGTTTTCTCTGGAAGGAAGAGCCTAGGCAGGAAGTCAAAATAAATGGAACTGATTTACTTAAGAATTTGCAAGTTTTAGTTGTGAAATGACTAGATAAGTGATTCTGTTGGAAGGGAGGTGTACCTCCTAGAAGATGCATGTTTTGCTCATTTCCATTTTAAGGAGACTGTTATGTAAAGGTGGGTTTAGGTAAAATAAATTCACAACAGTTTTGAAGTTTGGGGATCAGCCTTAAACTTATGTTCCAAGCAATGCATTGTTTATTTGGGGGAAGCAGGAGAAAAGGAGGGAGGAAGACGTAAAAAACACCTCCCTGTTAATACCTTGAAACTTAGTGGAAAGGAAATAACACCCAATTTATAAGAACTCCAGTGTAAACAAACAGGAGCTATGATAGGAAATAGCACTAGGGCCAATTTATAAGACTTGGTCCATGTTCATTTTTCAGATAAAACTTCCTGTACTTACTCCTAGCCATTTTGGGCCAGACCATAACCAAAATAAATCTACCTCAAATGGTGAAAGGAAACATCTTAATTGGTGATATTTTTGAAAAATCAGAAATAGTTGCTTCTGCTATTGATACTTAGAAACAATTTAATGTATTATTTAAGATAAAAATATAAATTTATATAAGCTTGCATGTTAATTTTATATATATAGTTTAATGCAAAATATTGATATTTATTCATTTTGTACCTAACCAGAGAATCTTCACTTAATTTAAATTTACAATGAAAATGAAAATAAAAATCTGTGAATTTCACCTAAATATGTGATTTTCAACCCAAAGGCAACTTTATCCCCTTCCCCCTGCCCCAGCCCTCCAGGGGACATTTGGCAATGTCTTTAGGTATATTTTATTTTTAGCTATGGGAGGAGGTGCTACTGACATCTAGTGAGTAGAAATGGCGGATGCTGCTAAACATCCTAAAATGTACAGGACATTCCCCCCACAAAAAGAATTATCTGGCCTAAATGTGGATATTGCTGAGATTGAAAAATTTGCTCTACCTAAACGATGCCTTCTACTGATGAAACACTATTTACACAATACCAGATATCACAATACCAGATATCAAGTTATATTACAAAGCCACTGTAATAAAAGCAACCTGGTACTGGCACAAGAACAGGCATATAGATCAATGGAACAGAACAGAGACCCCAAAAAACAACCCAACCCATTATGCTCAATTAATATTTGACAAAGGAGGCAAAAGCATACAATGGAGTCAAGACAGTCTCTTCAATAAATGTTGTTGGGGAAATTGAACAGATACATGAAAAAAAATGAAACTAGACCCCCAACTTACACCATACACAAGATTAAACTCAAAACGGATAAAAGACTAAATGTAAGTCATGAAACCATAAAATCCTAGGAGAAACCATATGCAAAAAAATCTCAGACATCTCTCGTAGCAATATGTTTATGGATACATCACCTACAACGAGGGAAACGAAGGAGAAAATAAACAAATGGGACTACATCAAAATAAAAAGCTGTACAGCAAAAGAAACCATCAACAAGAGGAAAAGGGAGCCCATGGTATGGGAGAACATACTTGCTAATGATACATCTAGGGATAATATCCAAAATATATAAGGAAATCATACAACTTAACAAAAGGAAGACGAACAATCCAATTAAAAAATGGGCAGAGGGCCTAAACAGTTTTACATTTATATTCAAAATGTAAGAAAGCACAGTAGTTACTTGGCTTAGAAAGAATGTGGTATGACCAGGACAGGTGATATGTATTATGTCGCATGCTGTTGTGTTTATAAAGCTTGTATTATTTCCTTGGTGCGGAGTTGCTATGTGTTAGAAATTTTCAAGAAGATTTTAGCCGGGCAGCTAAATTCAGGCCTCAGTTCATCAGATTTGAGATATTTAGTCTCACCTCTTACTCATTTGTGATATTTTTGTCAAGATAAGATCATAGATAAAATATCAACCTGGCGTTTAATTACAATGGAAACAGTATCTTGATTCCAAAATAAACAGTTTAAATTTCATCTACTCATTATTTTTCATTCATGACACTAATACAACTACATATATGCTGAACAGTACTTACCGAACACCCTTTTTTGGCATTCTGGCATTCGTCGTTGGCCTACCAAAAGTTGCCAGATCAGTTCTTACTAATTTCCCTGTGTAATAAGGCAGATACATTATGTACACATTTAAAAACTATGCAGTATTTTACACATACTGTTCAAGGCATGTGTAAGCAATGCAGCATAATAATTTTTCTGTACAACAATGACACTGTACCTCAGAAGTTTAAAATCCCCATTGTTAATGCTGCCTCATATATTGGCTGACAGTGAGATGCTGGTTTGCTTTCTGAACTCCGGTCTATGCTCAGGTATTTTTTGCAAAGTGTGTTGTATTTAAAGTGCTTAGCAGAACACGAATATGTACTGAGTGTGTGAGAAGTGGGAAGGATTTTTGTTAAGATATATCTCTCCCCCAAAAATAGCTTTCTCAGTGAATGAAAGGTAAGTTGTTTAGAAAACGATTCGGTAATCGTTAATGTCTTATTGCTGGGAGAGGAGAGCTAGGCCAGCCCTGTGGCCCACCGAGGCCGGGAGACGCAGGAGGCTTTGTCCACAGAAACACGGAGGCTCATTCAGCTCGGTGCCTGCAGTATATTTTATAAGGAAATCTGCGTCTAAAAATAGCTGCTGAATGAAACTTCTTTTAGAGCACAGGACCATATGGTTGTTAAAGGGCCACTTTGTTTTATTGGAAAGAAAATATGAAAACTCCCCATTTGGAAGCAAGTCTTAGTAGTGGCTGTTAGAAAACACCTTTTTGTGCAGTTACTAGGTAAGTGTCTCAAAACAGATGTGTTTGCTAACTACCTTGATTAAGAAACTACCTTAATCAGCATTTCTCAATTTCTGTTACAGTGTGCTTTTTATACAATCATTTGGCACATTTTGTTTGGTTTCTGTGTATTTTGGCAGATGTTCAATATTTGAACCAAAATATGAAATTGAAGAAAATTATATTGAAGTTCTAGGTGATCTTTGCTATTTAGTTTTTAAAAAGTCACATGATCTGCCCAGTCCAGAGGTACAATGTTATCTTTTATGAGAGAATATTTTTTTTATATCTGCAATGTTTATAAGTGCATCTACCTACGAAGAAGTCCATTTCTGTGGCATTAATGCAGCTTCTGAAGTGTGAATGTGTAAAAAGACTGGGAATTGAGTTCTAAATGTGACTTTATTAAAATGACTAGAGGCCTGGTGCACAAAAATTTGTGCACTCAGGGAGTCCCTCAGCCCAGCCTGTGCCCTTTTGTAGTCTGGGAACCCTGGGGGAATGTCCTCCTGCTGGCTTAGGCCCCCTCCCCAGGCAATCGAGCCTAAGCTGGCAGTCAGACATCCCTCTGGCAGCCCAGGAGCCCTTGGGGGATGTCCAATTGTCAGCTTGGAGCAGGCCTAAGCTGCAGTCGGACATCCTTAGTGCTGCTGAGGAGAAAGGAGAGACTCTCACCATCACCGCAGTGCTGGCAGCCGTCAACCTGGCTTGTGACTCAGCAGAACTTTCCCTGTGGGAGTGCACTGACCACCAGGGGAAGCTCCTACATTGAGTGTCTACCCCCTGGTGGTCAGTGTGTGTCATAGTGACCAATCATTCCCAGTGGTTCTGCTGTTAGGGTCAATCTTCATATTACCCTTTTATTATATAGGATAGAGGCCTGGTGCACTGGTGGGGGCTGGCTGGTTTGCCCTGAAGAGTGGGGTTCCCACTGGGGTGCCCGGCCAGCTTGGGTGAGGGGCTCAGGGCCATTTTCAGACTGGCCACATCCCTTCAGGGAGGGGGTCCTGCTGGGGTGCTTGGCCAGCCTGGGTGAGTGGCTGATGGCTATTTGCAGGCTGGCCATGGCCCCCAGTGACCCACGCTCCCAGCGAGGCTTGCTGGAAGCAGGGATATGGGATTTATTTATCATCTATAATTGAAACTTTGTTGCCTTGAGCTGAGGTCACAGCTGGCCTAGGCAGGCGGGAAGCTTGACTTCCTCCATCGCCGGGGCAACCAAGTTTCCTGTTTGCTCTAGCTCTGTGGCTGCTGGCTGCCATCTTGGTTGGGTTAATTTGCATATAGTCACTTTGATTGGCTGGTAGGTGTGGCTTGGGATGTAGCGGAGTGACACCAATTAGCATATTACTCTTTTATTAGACTAGATATCAAATAGTATATGCCACAAAACTACTACTGCTAATTTAAAGGAATTGAAAAGATGTAATATAAAGTTATTTTCCTCTGACAGAGAAGAAGAGAACGACCTGATTTATTGCAGGTAGGACTGTGTTATGGATTACCAGTAATCTTTTGGAGCTGTTAAGTATGTAAAGAAGACTACCCAGCTAGCAGAATCATATTCTAAAGTTATATGAAGAATACTTAATATGCTTTGTTTACCTTTGTACATACAGTATATCTTATTTATAGTAAACTGTCATTACCTTTATTCTCTTAAATGTGAGAGTATTTCCTATTTCTAATGAAAACCCTATACTGTTCAAAGTAAACAAAACCTGTTTCCAGCTTGAACAGGTGCACACACACACACACACACACACACACACCCCAAACTTTTTTTGTTTTTTTGTTTACCTCTTCATACCTCTCTTCCCTCTCCCTCTCCTCTGGGACCCCTGCCTTCTATACAGCACATGCCTGCCAACAAAACTCCTAGTATGGCAAAATGTTTTACATTTATATGTTCTTTCCAACTATTATGTCAAAGACCCTTGAAGTTACTTCAGATCTAGAAGCAATGATGGAAGCCTTCAACACCCACTTCTTTTAAAATGTGCTTATACGTGTTTGTGTAATACATGTTGGGGTTCCCTGGTTTTTGACGCATATGCTCCAGTGAAACAGACCTCTCAACAAAATGAATTTTAATATATGCATGTTTACAGTACATGGATGACAACGTTCTAATGGGAGGGCTTTAATTTTGTGCGCTGTCTTACAGGTTACCCGCTTTCACATGGGATATGTCCTTTGGTGTGTGTGACAGTATTGTGAGGCATGAGGAGGTTTCTGTTTCCTTGCAGGAACCGATGCTGAAGGACTAATTGCAATGGAGCTGGGATCTGTGACCCTCAGTCCAAGGCACTTTCCATTAGACCATGCTAACAATTCCACTTTAAAATTCAGCAAGATGACACTACTTCCTAATAGTAACTAGTTGCATTCAGATTTGCTGAATCTGTCTGTAATTTAGCCCAGGAGGCCAACATTCTTAGCTACTATAGTAATGATGATTCTAATAGCTAATATATTAGAATCTCTAGTTACACACCACATATTTTTGGATATTAAGGGAAGAAGTAACATGAATTTATCTGATCTTACTCTAAAATGATCTTGAAAATGGAAGATATTTCATGCTTTTCAGATTAAATTTTTTTTTCTGCCAGGTGAGTGTCCCAGCCTTTCAGGGTTTCCCAGATCCGCCCTAGGGAAAGCTTTCAGAAGCCCCATGGGATCGGGAGACGGGTACCTTCCCATGTAACCCATGGTGCCTGCCTTTGTGAGGGTCGCCTGCCTTGTTACTCAGTCTGTGGTCCATGCCATTCCAGAACACAGTCAGCAGGAGTTTATTGTATCTGTAAATACAATATGATAATCCACCTTACTTGAGACATTCCGAAAGTGTCCCTTGTGTGCCAGGCAGAATTATAGATGCTTTGGACATTGTGGTGAACATGACCAAGTTTCTGCCTGCAAAGTGCTGATATTCAGGATGAGACCGATAATCTACACCTATAAAAGAGTAACATGCAAATTGGTGTCACTCTGCTACACCCACCCACCAATGAGAACAATATGCAAATTAGCCCAACAAATATGGTGGTTAATTTGCATACACAGGCGCAGAACAAAGACTGAAGACAGCGTAGAAGGAAGCCAAGTGCTGCAGAAGGGAGCGAAGCTTTGGGGAAGGGAATGGAGCCAAGGCAGCAGAGATGGGAGGAAGTGAGGCAGCAGAGACGGAGGGAGCGAGGAAGCCCTATTCTTGCAAGAATCTTCCTGCAATGGACCTCTAGTAAATACATAAACAAAGATGATCAAGCCAGGTAGAGACAAATGATCTGAAGGACATAAAATAAGTTAGAAAAGTTGGTGGTTACTTTTGTTAGGATGGTCATAAAACTGAAATCTAAATAATGAGGATATGCTAGGGAAACAAGTATAGGAATCATGAAAGAAAAATGAATGTGATGTGTTGAGGTGTAGGCAAAAAACCAACATTCATGGAACACTTTGGACAAAGGGGAAAGTGATAGGAAATGAGGTTAAAGAAGCAGGCAGAGGCCAAATCATGTTGGATGCTGTGGTAAGTGTGGCCTTATCTATAATTGGAGGTTTTAAGCAGGGAAGTAATATGTGACTTTGAGAGTGTAACTTTGATTGCTGAGTGGAGAACTCAGTCGGTGGCAGGACATAGTAGAATCGGTAAACTAAAGAGCGAGCTTCTGCAAGCTTCCACAAGATGCATGATGGTACCATGAGCTAGTGTCTTTGCAGTGGCATTGGTGAGAGGTAGGTCAGTTTGGGATATATTTTGGATATATACTGCCAGGTCTTGATGTAATGGATTGGATATGAAATTAATTGGAATTAAGAGAGACCTAATGGTTTGTGAACAGAAATATATATCTTTTAGAGAGTGAAATGCTGATGACACGGTTAGCTGGCTGGCCTGCATTCGTTCATTCATTTTTGTAGAAGTGCAAGTGTCCTGATGGAGTCGGTGTTTTACACAGGAATTCCTTTCCAGAGGCTGCTGCCCCAAGAGGTTCCAGTGCACTTTTTCAGAAAGAGAGAAGGTGAATGGGATGGATTTCAGTGTCAGTTTTTAAATTTCAAAGTGATTTTCAGAAACATCATTTTTGCTGGGAATAATTATTTTACTCTCTGTGTAATTGTGCTCAAAGTTTCAGTTCACTGGAATGGTTTTTTTTTTCTTCTGTTTATCATATTTCTGTTTACTATAGTTTGGTTTATCAAGAGAAAGTGAAGAACGTTGACCAGATTTATGCTATGAATTCAAAAGACTTGATACAGTCTTAATAGCTTATTTTAAGACAGCAAATCTCATTGTTAAGCACTTGTCTAGGTTTTTTTATTGCTAGCATGGGTATGAGATTGCATTTTTTATGTTTCATAGCACAGTTAACAGTATGTCAGGCCCCTCGTATAGTCAGTGTGTACATTACATCTGTGCTTATTTTGTAGAGCATAACTTTATGTAGTACATAGAGGTTGGTATTTGAAACTTTAAAAAAATGTATATATGATCTATTCAATTCTGTAATCTTAGTCAGGAATTCAATCACAAATTATGACATTATGAACAACCCTAAAATTACAAAAAGGTGTAGACTTCAGAACACGGTTGTAAAGCTGTACCTCTGTACAAAATTACCTCTGTACAAAATTACTTTCAAAATTAGATACTGGCTCTATCCAATTAATGCATGATTTCTCACCATTTCATACTCCAGGCACGTTATCTTTTTATGCTCTTGGTGTTGTTACTAGTATTTTTCATTTCCCTGAAAAATTTTTTCTTTAATCTTCATATGAATTTTAGATAACAAAAGTTTTTTCATAATGGCTATATTATTTTAGATAAAAATGATAATCAGGATTATTCTGAATCTCATTTTTGTAACATGTGGTGTATTATACTACAGTTATATATATATATATATACCATTTAAAAAGGAAAGGCAGATTTTTCTTAACTAAATATTTAAAATTCTTCATAGTCCAGGCTATTGCTTCTTTCTCCGTGGCCAATTACAAAAAGGAATGGTGCCTTTTAGGGTCAGAAGATCAACTAGAGTTTTTGTAAAACATTATGAAAAGCAGTATTCATTTCCAAACCCAGAAGAACCTGTTTCCCCAATTGACTTTTTTCTTATGTGTTTTTCTTTTTAAATAATTTAAACTGAAACAAATGAATTTGTGGATTAATTTCTTGAAGTCTGAGATGTTAAAACAGTTATCTGAGATTATTTGATTAAAAACATGGATGAGAGAAAACCAAAATTCCTCCATTTCTCCTGACCAAATCCCACATGCTTTTTCCTCAGTGTGTGATTCTGAGGGGCAAACCCAGCTTGCTTTATTATTCAACTTTCCTTTTGAACTGATGATAAAATGCTGAGCCTTCATGTCAAGCCTGTTCTGAAGATGTCCAGAGTCACAATAAGCCCATTGTGATGAGAACAGCAAAGGGTAGCTACTTGCAAAGTTGAAAATCCTGAATTTACTTATTATCTATATTCTAATTACTTTGTGTCTCAGCATTCTTCAGCTTACTGATTGGGAAAATAAGAGTCGAAATACATGATCTTAAGTAGATTATAAATGTTTTCACTTTGTCTTGTACTTCAACCCCAAGACCGCTTAGATAATATATTGGTAGATGAGATGCCTGCTTTTATGCATATATATGCATGTGTTGTCTGTAATGTTCTATACTTTTTACTAGGGTGCTAATAATTAATGGCCCTATATCTGTGTATCATTAATTTTCCAACACATTGTATTGTATTTGCAGAGGCAAACTTTCTACAATGGAAGAGCCACCAGAGTGTACTATTATTTGAATAAATTTACTTAATGAAGATCATTTCTTCAGTGCAGAGGCCAGAGGAAGGCAGGCCAGAAGCATTTACAGGAGGTTTTATAGCGGATGATTGCAGACATTCCTAAAGACAATGAGGCACAGGCATTTGTTTAAGAGAGGGGCTATTTCACTCTGAGGACTCATGCTGGAATTAACTGGTGTCATTTTGAAGGAGGGTTTTGCTAATTGGCATCTCCCAATTGTGTATAATGCTAACACCTTTTTCTATTAATTATTTCCCATAAGCATAGCTCAGTAAAGCAAAAGCTCAGAGCAAACTCTCTGCAAAGTTATTAAGGTTTAAGAGGAACTGTTGCAATTTAATTAGTTTCCAAAGCCCTATGTGAACTGTAACAGTTGGTTGGGATTACTGGTATTTGTAAAATTTTTGTTGTTTAAAGCTGGAGGCATTATGCTCATGTATTGTGGTGACGGCCTGCTGAGCAATTGCAAGGTTCATTATGCGACCACGACTGTCAAGGGGCATTTATGGATATTCATGTGCAGTGAACCCTTGAACTTGAACTGGTCATTCTTGTCTCCTGTGACTGGAATTGTGTTTACTCTAAACGGCAGGAGAAACTTTAATTATGAAGCTAGAATAGAGGCAAAATTACTTCAGTTTAAAATGGTAAACGGGCTGTTCATCAATGTACCTGCAGTTTCCCCCCGCTACTATAATAATGCTTTCTGTACTCTCGAGGAAACTCATCATAAAGCTAAGGCTTAAAATTTTTAAGAGATGCATTTTGGGTGGTAAATATATATATCCAAATTTTTTTGTTTCTGTGTAAAAAGATATTAAAAATCCATTATCCAAGAATTCTATTTATAGCCCAAATATAAATATAATTTTAAATATTAATGTGAAGTTTTAAAATAGGGTCTAAGCATTACACATCAATTTGAAAATATGGAAGAAATTAAAAAAGCCAAGCTCAAGAAATATGCATGAACATATTTATCAGCACATAATTATGTGTCAACACTAAAGTATATATCGCAATAATTAGAATGATTTCTTAGTTAGTGTCCCTCAACTGACTCTTAAGGTCTTGAAAATAGAAGCATTTTCTTAAGTAATCTCTGCATGCTAGCTCACAGTGCTCACTGCATAGGACATGTTCAATGAAATTTTGTGAAACTGAATCAGAGAGGTATGAGAGAGACTGTGATATATTAGAGAGGATTGCAATTGGGAATAAAAAGTTACTCTTGGGGTGCATGGAGATTGGGAGCAAGAAATGGAGTTAGAGAATTAGGCAGGGAAGTTGCTTCTCTTCTCCAGTGCTTGGCTTATCTCCTGGAGCCATTGCTGCACTTTAAGCAGCTAATCACTCTGACAGCAATGGGAATGGGAATGGGCAGGAGTAAGGAACCAACAGATTCATGCAGGCTGGGAAGTGGTATCCTAGAAGCCGGGGTTAAACAAAGGCTTTTTTGTTGCTTATTTTCCTTAAAAACAACAACAACAAACAAACAAAAATACAAAACAAAACCACTTAAAATTCTTGTTGTGGTAAAAGCACACAACATAAAAATTACTACTTAGTCGTTTTTACCGTGCAGTTCGGTAGTATTAAATATGTTCATATTGTTGGACAGCCGATTTCTAGAACTCTTCGTCTCTGAAACCAAAACTCTGTCTTAGTCTGCTCAGGCACCAACACCAGAATACAATAGATTGGGTGATTAGATAACAGACATTTATTTTTCACGCTTTTGGAGGCCTGGTCAAGGTGCCAGAAGAGTGAATTCTCTCTTTTTTTGTATATATATTTTTTGTATATATATAGAGAGATAGAAACATCAGTGATGAGAGAGAATCATTGATCGGCTGCCTCCTGCATGCCCCACACTGAGGATCGAGCCCAGAGCCCAGACATGTGCCCTGACCAGGAATCCAACCGCGACCTCCTGGTTCATAGGTCACCACTCAGACGCTCAGCCATGCTGGCCAGGCAAGCCTGGGTACTTAGTGAGGTTCCTCTTCCTGGCTTGTCATATTGCTGTCTTCTTGCTGTTTCTTCACATGGCACAGAGAGAGGGCAAGAACACAAGGGAGCTAGCTCAAGTCTCTCTTCTTATAAGGACACTAATCCCATCATGGAGGCCTCATCTTCATAAATTCATCTAAACCTAATTATCTCCCAAAGACCCCATCTCCAAAGATAACAATAGTAATCTTTTTGTAACTGGCTTATTTCACTTAATATAATGTCTTTAAGGTTTACCCATGTTGTTGCATGTCTCAGAATTTCCTTAAAAGAACATTCTGTTGTATGTATACACCACACTTTTTTTATTATTCAGCTATTACATTGCTCCCCAAATTTGGCTATTGCGAATAATGTTGCTAGGCACCAAGGTGTATAAATATCTTTTCAAAACCCTGATTTCACTTCATTTGCATATATATACTCAGAAGCAGAATTTATGGATCATATGGTAATTCTATTTTTAATTTTTCAAGGAGTTATATTGTTTTGCATAGCACCTACATGGTTTTACATTCCCATCAATAGTGCACAAGGATTCCAATTTCTCCACATTCTTGCCAGTGCTGCTGCTTTTGTGTGTGTGTTTTGATAGTAGCCATCCTATTGGATGTGGTTTTGTTCTGCATTTCCCTTATGATGAGTGATGTTGAACATCTTTTCATATGCTATTGGCCACTTATGTACCTTCCTCAGAGAAATGTCTATTCAAGTCCTTTGCCTGTTTAAAAATTGGTGTTTTTTTGGTTGTTATTGTTGAGCTGTAGGCATTCTTTATATATTTTGGGTAATATAACCCTTTATCAGATATGACTTATATATTTATTTCCATATTAGCTTGTCATTTCAATCTATTTATTATATCCTTTAATGCATAGAAGTTTTAAATTTTGACGTGGTTCAATGTATCCATTTAAAAGATATATATTTTTTTTATTGATTTCAGAGAGGAAGGATGAGGGAGAGAGAGATAGAAACATCAATAATGAGAATCATTGATTGGCTGCCTCCTACACATCCCCTACTGGGGATCGAACCTACAGCCCAGACATGTGCTGTTGACCAGAATCAAACCTGGGATCCTTCAGTCCGCAGGCTGAAGCTCTATCCCTTGAGCAAACTGGCTAGGGCTAACATATCCATTTTTTATTGCCTGTGCTTTTGGTGTCACATTCAAGAAATCATTGCCAAATGCAGTGACGTGAAGCTTCTCTCCTATGCTTTTTTCTAAGAGTTTTATAGATTTATTCTTAGATTTATGTCTTTAATCCATTTTGAATTAATTTCTGCATAAGGTAAAAGATAAGGGCCTAATTTTTTTATTTTTTTTGCATGTAGATATCTAGTTTCCCCCAAACACTGTTTGTTGAAAAGACTGTCCTTTGCCCATTGAACGATCTTGGCAGCCTTGTTGATGTTCTTTATGTACTGCTGGAGCCAAAGGAAAAAAGGCCTTTGGTGCATGCAAATGAGGGAATGACCTCAGATGGAATCTTGGGGAGCCACGAAAGACTTTCTACGTCAGTTAGTCACGGAGGTAATTCCAGGAATGGAATGGTGAAACCTTGTCAGATCAGGAGCCCAGAAGGAGGGACCTAGAGCAGCTCCCTAAACCAGAAAGAATATACATGCGATGTTTTGTTGTTTCAGCAGGGTTTCTGCAATAGGAGGAAAAACTAAAAACATGGACACAGGTGATGGACAGGCACTTCCCCCCAAGGAAATATAAACTGTAGTAGGAAAGGCAGCATTCAAAAATAATTATAATGCAGGATAAAATAATAAGATATCATGAGAATGATACTAATAGAATGCTATAGAATCTAGAAGAAGAAACAATGACTTCTGCTTTGACCACCCATTGGATCTTCCTGGTAGTAGCAGACATAACCACAGAGATTGCTGATGAGCTAACATTTCAAGGTCAAAAGCAATAGAAAGTAATTACAACTAATTTACACAGAAAACAAAATTAATAAGAAGATATGTACTAGTTCATAGAATCTCTAAGAGGGTATGAGAATCCAGCTTGGAAAAGATACAGCCTAGAACAATACTTAAAATTCCACCCCAGAATTTATTTTGTGGAAAGGACAGCATTGTCAGAACAGTTTAGTGAAGATAGTTCAACTTACGCTACCCTCATCATCAGTGCTAGATCTGCCTTTGAAAAATGAATGTAACTGCTACTGCTCCCACTACTACCAGTCACAAGGAATGTCCTGAGATCCTCTCTTAGCTTCCTATGAAGTCCAGACACATGCATCTGACTTGGACGTTTCAGTCAGGTACTCATGCCCCAGCTACAGGAGAGGAATACACAGTATCTGAGGTTTTTTCAGCTTCTATTTTGATAGAGTTCTGTCCCAGACAAGAGGAAAATGGGCAACATATAGGAAGTGAGAAGAGCTTAACCCTAGGTGGCTACAAATTATGACAACGTCCACAGAAATTAGAGAGGTTGTATTTGAATTGCTGTAGAAGAAATAATAATATTTAGTCATACATTTGCAGGTGGAAATATGGGGTGGCCGTTCAGAAAAAAGATTTGTCCTGATAGTCAAAGTGATAATTAGCTAAGCCTTGACATTACAAGGGAGCATGTTCAAGAATAAAAGAGATCATTGAGAAAGAATCATCATCACTTATGTTTATATGAACACAGAGGAAGAAACTGGAATGGCTGGTTCCTCATCATGAAAAACAAAGGAAGGGCTTCTAGTAAGTGTCTATTAGATTTAATTTGTTCAATTTAGCATTAAATGTGATACTCGTAAGAAGGGCAGTACTTGCAGTATCTAGCATTACTTGGGGATGAAAAGGATGAAGACTAAGAAAAATTCATCGAATTTTTTTTACCTTGAAAGAATTTTATTACAATGGTGAGAATAGAGGTCCAGTAGGGTCAAGTAAGGATTCAGGGATGGGGTTTATAGTGGTAAATAGAGCAGCAGGGTAGGCTTCCATGAAATGAGGTTGAGTGAAGACTTGTGGGAGATGATGGAAGAAGCTAAGTAGATATTAAGGGCAGAAAGTGTTTTACGTAGAGGAGCAGCAGATACAAGGTTCTAAGCTGGAGCACAGTGTGGTTGAGCAACAGGGTGAGGAAGAGGGAGAATACTAGAAGAGTCCAATGAGATAATTGGACCTTATAAGCCATCACAAGGACTTCGAAAGGACACCCAATGCACTATTCTAGGAGGGCAGCACTTTGATATTTTCTGAAGCCCAACATGAAGTTAATCTATAGAGTTTTATACAATTCAGCAAAACTTCAAGCTTACTTTCCATAGGATATTTCTATTTGTAACAACATCTGGAAAGATAACCAGCACAAAGAGGTAATGTTATATAACCAATACAAAGTGAGGCAAGATTCTTTATTGAAGAGGCAAGATTAAGCTATGATGAATAATTTCTAGTCCTTTCACTAGAATTCATAGAGTGAAGTAAACATTTTGTTGTTCAACTGTCAACTTCTGATTATACACATATCATCTTCATCAAAAATTGAGAATTATTTTAAAACAGCTATTTCTAAAAGAGCAGCTACTTCATAAGAACTTTCTTTTTTTCTTTGCACATCCTTTGGCAGAAGTGCTAATGAGATGTATTGAGGTCTTGAGGTGTTCCCACTGTAAACTTTTGGGAGACCTCAGTGTGGAAATTATGATGACTGTTTAAGTCAGATTGGTCATCTTAATGGTCCCTAAATCATCAGGATAAATGCAAGTTTTATTCATTCTGGTTAAGGGTGGATATAAATGTTTTATTTGGCATAGTTCTTAAGATAACTCAATACTTGACTAATATTTCAGCTGGGCATTTGGTAGTAGCAGACATAACCACAGAGATTGCTGACTAAATGTAACAAATATAGAGCAAGGGGGTCAAGTAAAGGAATGCCTATGTAACTAATTCTTTTGTATTAGACGTGAATTACAATTTTATGTGTTTCCATTGGACTGGTAAAGAATTATTTTTGTGTCTAAATAGGTCACTGGTTTTATCTGATATTGTGATCATTGAAGCTCTTCCTCTTCACCTCCATAATTTAAGCCTTTTGCTTCTCTTATTTCATGCACATCAAGTATTCCCTGATTTTACCACAGGAGAAAGGGTTGCGCTAAGTCTGATTTCGTTCTGTGTCATTCTCTGATCGAAAAAGGTCTATAAGTGGGGGGTTCATTTCATTTCCCTGTTTTTATAAACTAGTAGTTTAATCATTCAAACCAACCCCCAGTCTTGTGAAAAATTATCCATGTATGGAATTTGTTAGAAAGGCTTTAGTGAGATTATAAAAAACTGTTACTTCTCATTAAAAAAGTTCAAAACACTAAGCAGCTGTGCTTTATATATGGGACAGGTGAAGGAAGACAAAAGGATTGTATTTATGTATATTTGGGATACAGTCTGTTCCAGGCATCCTTTTGGTGTCAACCATCTGTCATTAGGAGCATATTTGAATATACACAGTTGACTTCTGGTTGGTACCAGAGATGAAAAGGTTTAATATGTCAAGAAATTGAATTGAAAGTCATGGCAAGGATATACTTTATTTTTATGAAAATCTTTCTTTATATGCATGTAGATTAAAAATGTCACTTTAAAATAATTAACTTTCTATAGTTTTTGTATTTCTTCTAGAATCAATTTTTAATGCTTCAAAGAAATGGACATATGGTACTGTTGAGACTGTCTATGGAAAGGCTAGTATATGCTAAATAAAAACAGAACATTTCTCTGTTATGAATGTCTCTTTTCATACTTTAAGAAACTTATATCATGTAATTCCTTATATACATACTTAAGTATTTTCCAAACAGTGAAAAATAGATTGTCCAGGAGCTGTCTTCATATGGTGTGTGACCTTAAGCCTTGGTTCTTCAAGTGTTTAAATAAGTGCTATACTTTAACTCCTACTATATTTTTATATGTATGTTAAAGTGTTCCTTCTTTATTTCTCACATATAATCAGGGGGAGTTATGAGGAATTATGCAAGGTAAAATAAAATTTTATGGACATTATTGTTCCTATTTAAAATTTTATCTTCGGTTTACTTGGTATTTCTTATTAGTTCAATTTGGATTGCACAAATTTAAGGCACAACGGACTGTAGAATGAAGGAAGAGTGATAGCAGCCCTCTTTAAGGAGTGAAAGTTGTTCAGTTTTTTCTAATGGCTAGTATGGGATACATACAGGACTATGATTTTGATCTTCTGTTCAGGGATGTGTTGGAACTAATGATGGAAAGATCATATCCTGTGAATACCTCTGCAACAGAGCTGCAGGCGAGTCCAGTTACTGGTTCATGATGTTCCCATTGAGTAACTTTAATTCTGAGGAGTCTGGGGCCAAAGTGGTTATGCCATTAGGATATGTCTCTCCTCCTGTGAACCCCTTCCTCACATAGTGCCTTGTAGTGGGGCAGCGTGGATCCAGAAGTGCCTTCTCATCGGTGAAGAAAGCAGCCTCTGTTCAGTACGACTCATCTGCTGGGGAGGACTACCCAACCGGGTTCTTATTCTTTCTCCTAAGCTGGCAGCGCAGCCTCACTATACCTCCTAAGCACAGGCCTATTCAAAGAAAAAGAAAAACAGAAACCAAAAAGACCTCTTCCTCAGTTCCAAGGCACCCCACTCACCCTAGTTGCTTCACTTATGAAATGTCCTTGATGACACCTGCATTGAAGGGCTGCTGGGAAAGTTAAATGAAGTGTAAACAAGATACTTTAAATTTGTGACAATATCTATCTATTTTAGTTATTGTCATCATTTTTATAAAGAAATGGGAGAGGTCCATCTCTCATTTGTCCTGAACCCACTGACCTCTGAAGACACTGCTGTGGCTTCCAGAGGGTCTGCTGTCCCCCTTCTCTGACGTGGACAGGTTTGAGATTCAGGGTTAGAATTACTGGAGGTCACATTCCCGAATGAATTTCAGCAGCCCCCAGACTCCCTGAGTCCTCCTTCTACTGAATGGACCGTTCCAGCCCCAGTTATTTCTGACGGAGTGAAAACATAGCAGCCCTCGCTAGTAAGTGCTGGTATCAGATCCTACCAGTCCTCACCAGTTCCAGGCTGTGTTGACACAGGCACTCGGCATTTTCATCTGTAAATGGGGGTGGGATACTGACAGGGAGGCAGTGAGGATTCAGAGAGGTAGCATATATAGGTACATAGCACAGTGCCTAACGAATAATAACAGTTCACCAAGTGGCATGCATCATCATCATCATCGTCGTCATCATCCTATAGTCTATCTAGAAATTACTCCTATAACTTGCTTCCCAGCTCCTGCCAAGACATCTTCCTCCCATTCAGTTTTAGCTTTTGGTCTGAAATAGTTACATCATCTAGGTCATGGATTACTCCATAGTGATTCATGTCAACAGTAATCTCACATTTTATGTGGCACCTAGTTCCCTATTACTAGGCTACAGGTTTGACCTTATTAGCCATTGAGTAACACTGAAACCAGATAATTAACTAAGCAGAATATGCCTTTACTGGGTTAAAGGGAAGTCTGGAAGTTTTTTTTTCTTTTTAATTAAATTCTTTATTGTTTAAAGTATTACATAAGTTTCCTTTTCCCCCATTGACCTCTCCTTGGCCACCCCCACCCCCCAGGACATGCTCTCATGACCTTCCCCCTGTCTGTGTCCATTGGTTATGCTCATATGAATGCACATAAGTCCTTTGGTTGATCTCTAAACTCTACACCCCACACCTTCCCTCATAGGTTGGATAGTCTGTTTGGTATTTCTATGATTCTGGTTCTAGTTTTGTTAATCAGTTTGTGTTGTTCATTATATTCCACAAATGAGTGAGATCATGTGGTATTTATCTTTCTCTGACTGGCTTATTTCACTTAGCATAATGCTCTCTAGTGCCATCCATGCTGTTGCAAATGGTAAGAATTCCTTCTTTTTTACAGCAGCATAGTATTCCATTGTGTAGATGTATCACAGTTTTCTAATACACTCATCTGCTGATGGGCACTTAGGCTGTTTCTAAATCTTAGTTATTGTAAATTGTGCTGCTATGAACATAGGGGTGCACATATCCTTTCTGATTGGTGTTTCTGATTTCTTGGGATATATTCCTAGAAGTGGGATCACTAGGTCAAATGGGAGTTCCATTTTTAGTTTTTTGAGGAAACTCCATACTGTTCTCCACAGTGGCTGCACCAGTCTGCATTCCCACCAGCAATGCAGGAGGGTTCCTTTTTCTCTGCCTTGCCAGTACTTGCCCTTTGTTGATTTGTTGATGATAGCCATTCTGACAGGTGTGAGATGGTACCTCATTGTTGTTTTGATTTACATCTCTCGGATGATTAGTGACTTTGAGCATGTTTTCATATGTCTCTGGGCCTTCTGTATGTCCTCTTTGGAAAAGTGTCTATTGCTTTGGTTTTCAACTATAGAGCTTATCTTAGCAGATTAACTGAGTTAATTTTCATTGGTAGTTTAATCACGCAAATGGCCTTTATTTCTCTTCCTATTCTTTAATGTTAATTGCTTTTTGAGTATAGTCTGCTTATATCGTATGCAGGCTGTGCATGTCCTTGATATATTCATGGTCTGAATGAGCTTTTAAAAAGAACTCTGCAATCTCCAGGTAAGTGATAGCGTCATAGATTTAAGATACTCTGTTATAAAATTCTATGAAGCATCTTGCTCTGATGAGTTTGGCTGTGTGCTGATGGCCAAACAATGCCCTCCAAGTGTTCTAATGTTTATAAGATGATAGTTTGGGGCTTTTTTCTAAAGCTATCTCAATTCTTTTGAATGAGTTGGGTGGGGGGTAGGAAAGTTAAAAGACCAATATTGAAAGCCTATATCAGATGATACTGTCATGTCCATTCCATAATACTGGGGCTCTACACTGTTAATAATGATAATATTTATATTAGATGAAAAATGTTTTATGTTATTGATTGGTGTTTAATTTATATTAAGATATATGTAGAATATTTTACAAATGTATCTCCTCTATTGCTTTCATAAATTCTTCAAAAGAGATACCTTTGATGTGTGGTTGTTATACAAAATTAGGTTTTCAGTTCTTGAAATATATACTTCATGAACAATTATCTTTGAAAAATCTTCTAAAGCCACTGCGACCTGGTTTAAAGTAAAACTATTGACATTGGAAAGCTTGGGGTGAAATCTGGATGTCTTTATATTTGTGTGTGAATTTTGTTTGTTGCCAGTGGTAACTACAGAGAATTTTTTTCCAAACAGCACCCTTTTAATAACAATGGTCTCCCCAAATATACTGTGGCATAGCTTTAAACTTGATTAAGTCTGTCTTGGCCTCCCCCCTTCCTCTCCCTGAGTAAATGGAAGAGAAGTTTGGCAGGCTCCACGCTGTGCATTTGATTGATGTCCAGAACATCTGAAGGACTTTTGTGTCCCGCCTGCGCTCCATGAGTGCATAATGTGTGAATACTTAAAGAAGGTCAGCCCTTATCACATATAATGTCGGCCTGAAAGCAGATCAGCAGTGACAGTGCTGTCCCGTCAGAAAGAACACAAATCATTCTCTCCATGCTGCAGACAAGTGGTGGGATATTTTCTCTCTCCTTTTACCCCTTCCCACTCACGGGGACCTTGGCAGAGCCATGAAAGCGGAGGGAAGACGTGCTCAGAATGCTGTGTCCCTAGCTGGAGGGAGGAAGGGATTGTTTATTTGTGGTGATGGGATGGTCTTTCGCTGTGCAGCTGAAGGGAGCTCCGGGCGGTTAATGACCAGCGATGTGGAATGCTGCAAATGAGAACGGGGTGAGGAGGCAGGAGGCGGCCAGTGAGCGGGCTGATGTAGTGGTCTCTATAAACTCAAAGTCAGGAAAGCAGTTTCTGTGCAATTGAGTTCTAGTGTTCTACCCCGCCCGCCCCTGCACCCCCTCATATGGAGTAACTTTTTATGTCGTTACGTTAAGTGTGTAGCCAACATTCAAAATAATAAAAGAAAATTTTCTGTACAGTTCCGAGTGCACTTTTCTACTTTGGGCACACAGAGCATGCAAGTTTGAAAAAGATTTTAGTACAAAACTCAGCCATGGTAGGGACCTTAACTCTCTAGCTCCCAATGGCAAGAAGGACCTAGCTGTTGTTTTGAGGTGTCTGTGTGTTTGAATAGAAGTTTAATTAAAAAGTAGATGTTGATCTAAATCATATCAGCAGGGATGTTCAAGTAATAAAGAAAACATTCGCCCATTATCCTCATTAAGGATGATGAGGATATTGCTCCATTTTTTCAGATAAAAAGGAAAATATTTCTTATTTTACCTCAAAAACTTTCCCAGCTCCTTTTGAAATATAATCAACTGCAAGAAGTAGTTGCAGTCAGTTCACACGATGTGCAAATACCTGCTTCAGAAGTGAAGGCATTGATTGCTTCCTTGTCTGCAGGATCAAATCAAATCAGGTTATGCCCAGCTTCTCCCCTCGACTTTCCCAGCCCAAGGTCTCTGCTCTGTAGGCATCTCCAGTCTCAGACGCTTGTGTTCCCTGCAAACACTGCTCTTTTCCTTACTCCTAAATGTCTGCACTATCTGTGCTCTCAGCTTAGTCTTGCTTGGCCCTCCCTCCACCCAGTGAATTCCTTCTTATCTTTGAAGACTGAGTTCAGATCCCTGTTCCCCACAAGTCCACGCCCCACCCCCGGTCAGAGTTAATCTTTGTTTATCCACTGGATTCCCCATGTTCCTTCTCTATAGGCGCAGTAACTGCGTTGCACTGTCGTTGTTTGTATGTTTGCCTTCACCCATTCCAGGGTAAGTTTTGTCTGGAAAGCAGGTACTATTCTTTTGAATATATATAATTTTATTACAGATTTTTAGGAGTCTGTGTGTTTGAACAGAAGTTGAATTAAAAAGTAGATGTTGTTCCAAATAACGTAAAACTAGCAATACTCACCTCATTGTTTGATACTTTAAAAAACCCAAAGTTTACTATTGATGCTAATTCCTGTGAGTTTACTGTGCTTGTCACACATGTCAAGAAATTAACCAGTAAATTTTAGAAACATTTAATATCAAAAGCCATGAAATCTAATTGTATAGTAGCCCCTCAAAATGTTACAACTTGCATTTTTTTAAAAAAAGTATTTTCCTACAAAAAAGCTTATCTGCTATGCAAAAACCTGTGCAGTTTTTATGCTGAAGGTGACACTGAGCTGCACTTGAATTTACAGTCTTAGCAAAACAATCACCTGAGAGTGCACACATACTCCACACACACCATTACTTGCTAGTGTTCTCATAGCCCCTCACTAGACACCGTCCCTCGCACAGTTTAAAAACTGTATAAAGACAAAAACCAGCAGATTGGGGGGGGGGCGTGAAAGTAAGCCAGGAATCAAAATTGTTAAAAAGATAGTGTCATTTACAACTGTTTCATGTACTTCGACCTCATTTATGTGAACATTTAATGAATAAAGTACAAATAACTTGAGTAAATAAATATTTGCTGTTGAAAACTTCAAAAACTTGATTTAACATCAGAAACACTTTGCATCCGTTAGTGTTCACATTGTTTGTGACAGGAAGGAGCAATTTGGTAAATGTTACATTAAAGAACATTATTGCGAACAAGGGTGTTTTTTTTTTTCTAAATATATTTTTATTGATTTTTTTTACAAAGGGGAAGGGAGAGGGATAGAGAGTTAGAGACATCCATGAGAGAGAAACATGGATCAGCCGCCTCCTGCACACCTCCCTACTGGGAATGTGCCCACAACCAAGGTACATGCCCTTGACCGGAATCGAACCTGGGACCCTTCAGTCCACAGGCCGGCACTCTAGCCACTGGGCCAAACAGGTTAGGGCGTGAACGAGGGTTTTGTGGGATTATTTTTATCAGAAGGCAGGGGAGTAGTGAGAATTGTCAGGAAATTGCTGACCGTTTTCTGATGTTCTCTTTTCTGAGCACTGTTGTTTATTTACTTGTTTAATCGTATAAAATCTTCACAGTTTGGTAATGAATAATCCGTGGAACAGAATTTAAATAATTTGCCCAATATTATACAGATAGCGTACAAGGCTCTCTCTGCTCCACAGCACAGACGCCATTAATCTATAATAAGTGGGTCTGTGTAGGAACTCTACAGTGACATGTAGCAATCACATGTCCTATTCATATTGGTAGTGCTATCTGAAGTCCTCCTTTCATATTTCCTTGTTTTTCCCTTGTGTATATTTTCAAATTGAGACCTTTCTCTTAATATTGTTTCAGAGCTTTCTTTGCAGCCTCATTTGGTGTGTACTTTAAGGTGAGCATGCTGCATCATAAGCAAATTGAGATTGTTTTGCTAAGCCAGATTTCTGATTTATCTTATAACAGTTTTATTAGCTCTTTCGAGCCTCGTTGTCTGGAACCTAATTACGCATTTCATAGGACATTGTTGGCACCCAGCATATGTTAAACCATATAGGCAAAATGGAAAGAACTAATAGTGATAGGTCTTGAATTTCTTAGCATTGTAAATGAAAGAAAGAAATTTGTATTTATAAGATGTCTGACTCAGTTGGAAGTTGACGTTCAGAGACCCATCCTATATACTGAAATCGGAAAACTTTAAAAAAAATCATCAATCCAGACACTTACTTATTATCAAATACATAGTCCAAACTTGTAACCTGTATTCAGAGTCCTGCACAATCTGGTTCTCATCTGACCAGCTTTCTCTCCAACCATTTACTAATAGGAACTGCCTGCTCCAGTAAGATTTTTCTTCTCATGCTGTTGCACAAATGAAATATTTAATCTCACCTCTAATCCTTGTTCTCTCCTCCCCATTCCTCTATTCTGTATATATTAGTTATATTAGTTCAGTTCATATTTCAGCATCCAGCTGTCCCTTCAGTGTTTGGCCTAGTCTGATTTCCCACCTTTATTGAATTTATGATGAATTTATCATCTTTATGATTAACTTATCTTTATCATAAAATATCTGACATTTTTTACTTAGTTCTCTTATGTTTATATAAAATGCTTATATTGGTTGCTTTTTCTGTATTATTACACATTTCTTGAGTGCATGTACTTCAGAAAGCACATAGTACAAAATCAGGAATGGTTGCTGATATGAAGTGCTTAGAACTGAGTTAGGATTCCAGGAGGAGAGCAACAGTTCTCTCTGTATGCTTTGAACCACGTATGGATGCCCATCCTGGGGAATTGTGAGCGGTGGGAGCTGTCCCACATTTCAGCCATTCGCTCCACGTCCAGAGAGGAAGGCTGGGTTCCAAACTGGCAGTGGAACCATGTTGTGATGTGGCTCTGAGCCCACAACAGAAAGTTTGAACAAGAGATCCTATTGCTTGATTTTTGTCTGCTTTTCCCACATGTGACCCCTCTGCTGCTCATCACTCTGATTCATGTTAGTATGACTCAATCTCTTTCCTTCGCTTAAAGGGATGTGGATAAATGATACTGAAAGACTACTTCATTCACCACCCCAACTTCCATTTTCCTAACGTGTAAGTGGCACGACTTCTGTAAAATACAACATGTGTGGGTTCGTAAGCGTAGGCTACTCCAAGGTATCCTACATGGTTAAGATCGCCATGTTCTGTTAAATGTCATCTCATAAAAGTGTGAGGTTCAGATGTTGGGTTGATGGCAGTATTGTACAGTCACAATTAAGAACAATTGTTGGGCTGCCCTAAGCTGGAGAATAGATTTGAGTGGCAGCTAGTATGGTAATGCTGGGAGATGGCAGTGTGTGTGCGTGGAGGGGTGGGGGTAACTCTTAAAAATGAAGATGGTAGAGATGTTTCTCCAAGGTAACAAATCTTACAATATTAAGTAAATACATCTGATGACATCTTAGAGTTAATCATTGCAGTTTGTCTGTGGTCTCATAGTTATGAATCCTTAGTAACAACTTCTGTTTGTACCTATCTGTGGTGACATTGCAGTTCCTACACATCCTGGCAATTCATTTATATCTCTTGCTATTCTTTTATTATTGTCAATTCTCAGAGAAAAAGAAAACAAATAGCCTTTCGAAGTTTTCTTTTGTATTGAAAAAGGTCACTGGAATATCATGGAAAATCAAATTTTACAAAATGTTCATTGTTTACCTTGAGGCACAGTTACATTTAAAATATGAAATATTGAATAGCTTACAGTGGTTTTATTTATATAAGAAGTGGTTAGTTTCACAGTCATTCTTATTTTCTACATAGGAAACTTCAAACTGTAGTCACTTAAAATTAACTGATTAATGAATAGCTTAACTAAAACATTTTAACTTAAACTATTCATTAAGGACGTGTATTCTAGGCGGCCCTTCTTCCTATCTGTGTCCTTGATCCATAGGCATTTGCTTCATTATTTCAATGGAGACACAGGGTGAGAAAACTGCCATAGCATGACCCTTGATGTATTGCAGTATTTCTATTACTTCATTAGAAAGCAACCACCATTTTTTTCTCCTCGCTTCTCTCCAGTTCCCAGCGAACAATGTTAGCAGAGAGAAACCCTCCGCAAAGACATAGTCTCTTTCATGACAGTAAAGTGTGGGTGTGTGATGCTTCGGAATCCCTTCCTCCCTGCCCGAGAGATCTGGAGGATTTGGCGTGACCAGGGCAGAGGGAGGTGCCTGCCTGTGCTGGCCCCTGTGTGGGCAGCTGGGTCAGGCGCTTTTCTTAAGAAAACAATCCTGCTCGGGGTCCTCGCGGCCCTTTGTTGTCCTCCCCACGAGGTGATCAGTGGAAGCCTCTGTGGTGACAGCACCAGTCTGTAACAGGCTTGTCTTTCACGGTCCTGTCTCAGGCTTGCTGGCAGGCTTGCCTGCAGCTCTGACGAGGGTGGCAGCAGAGGCGTCTCAGTGAAAGCAGGGAAGGCGAGAACCAGGAGGCTCCCACCAGGCAGGTTGCACTCACTGCTCTCCTGCCGCAGTGGGTTGGCTGGAAGAACTACCCTGGCAGCTTCACATTGCCTTGCTCATCCTTCTGTCTATGCACACGAGGGGTAAGAGGACCAGTGCCCCGTGAGACAGCGCTGACAGGGGCCTCCGTTAACGTCCGCTGTTGTGGCTCTTATCACAGAACGGAGAGTTCAGGGCAGAAGTTGAATGGCTATAAAGGTTTTCAAACCCCATCTTCCAACTGCTCTGTAAAGTAGCTAGTTTCTCTGTTAGGGCAAAGCTTTCTAGGTAGTGTATTTGAATAATTTTAAAGGGACTCAAAGTTTCTGTTTTCTCTAGCAATGAAGGAAAAAGTGCAGCCCACTTTGGAACTTTGATTATAAAGTTGATTGTCAGCATACTGTCACAGCTTATATGGGGGAGAATTTAAGAAAATAACACTAATAAACTTTGTTTTGATCATTTTAAGTTGAATACAGTTAGATTTTTTATAGATTAGCTAATTAACTTTGAAGTTTGTTTGAACTTTTATATGGATGCATGGAGTAAATCTCTAGTTTTATAATGGCAGTAATTATAATTTGTGAATATGTCAGAATTTATGCACATTTAAGAACAGGGTTTGCTTAGTGATCATTTTGTCCAAAAGAATTATTTTTGTATAAAATTGACTAAAGGGTAGCACAATTTTTTAAAATAAAAGAGTAATTATAAGAGTCGGTGAAGTATTTTCAAGTTAGAAGAAAGGCAACTTAGTGAACATGAAACAACTTTCTGTGACAGTGATTTGCAATGAGGAAGTCATTGCAAGGTTGGAAATAAAGAGAAAATGGCTTTATAAAATTAGGCCAGGGGCAAAGGGAACATGTATGAGGTCGACATACATTTGAGAGTTCAACCTCATGTGCTTGCAAATGCATTTTTACAGAACCACTTAGCAATATTATTTATTTAAAAAGTATGTATTATCAATTGGCATGTACTTCTAATTGGCACTTATAAGATTGTTTTCATAGTCTCAGAGTACTCCATGACAGTATTGCAATATTGTATTTTATGGCTTGGGTATGGGAGATGCTTTTAATTTCTGGTCTAGATTAATGTAGTTCAAAGGAGTTTTGTGTATTTATCTGAAGGAGCAATGCTTAGTTCATTTACCTGGTTTGATAGTTTATTTTCCAAAAAGTTGTTATTATCTGATACCTTGTAGAAGAGACTAGAAAGACCTCAGGGTAACTCTTTCTTAAGAATGTTTCATGAAGCTCAAAGCATGATGTATGTGAGGTGAATTCTTATTCCTGTATTCATGCTAAACCATTTCTTGATTGCCTGAGGTAACTTTTCACTTTCTTTTAGCATTTTCATTGAAACATATGAATACCTAGTTCATTATTGAGATACACCAATAAAAAGCAAAGAGGACATATGCTGAAAACTGATTCTTTGAATGACAAAACTTAGGCTTAGAATAGACATGATGATAATGGATAGCTGTTTACTTTTCCAGTAAGGGAGTTGCTTCCCTCCACATAACGTAGCCTTTTTGACTCCTTGTCCAGGGCACTTTCATGTGTGTATTTGTGTGTGAGTATGTGTTCCTACTAATTTATTCTATAGCATAGTGATTAAGAATATGAGCCCTGGGCCCAGGATGCCTGGGTTTGAGTCTTTGCTCTACCACTTATTGGATGTGTAAACTCGAATGAGGTATCTTATTAGTGTCTCAAATTTCTCAGTTGTAAAATGAGGATACTAATAATTTGATTACTAAATTAGTACACACACATAAAGCACTTAGAATACTCTCTGGAACATATGATTAGTATCATTATTAATAATATTAACTTATGCAGGAATAGGAGACAACCAAACTGGAAATGTAAATTGAGATAAAATTTCAGGAGAATCCCATAGCTTATTTTAGAATTATTAACATACTACGGGCCCGGTGCACAAAAATTTGTGCACTCGGGGGGTGGGGGTCCCTCAGCCCGGCCTGTGCCCTCTTGCAGTCTGGGACACCTCGGGGGGGATGTCCACCTGCTGGCATGCCTGGCCAG